>JAMKCH010048547.1:0-10811 GCA_023653785.1 Ophioderma brevispina
CTAAGGAGATTTCAAATATGAGGGAGTTATTCATTATTTGCAATAAACGTTATATTGTAGGCATTCTTGAGAGTCTTCTGCATCATGTGATAACCATTTTTCCAGATTTAAAATTCACATTATGAAATTTTCAGGTGAAACTTACCCTTGTTGTGTCTACATTGGGCTGCCAAATTTGGCAGCCTGTGTACATGTTGACATGATTCATGAACTTTTTGGGAACAAATTGTAGCATCGGTTACAAATTGGTAAGACAATTATTCTACAGTCTCTAGAGATGCTGTGTATGTCAAAAGAAAATTATTTTTTTCTTTTTATTTAGGAAATATACATCTCAAAACATCTCAAACCTTGAATGCATTGGAACTCCACAGAACAGTAACAAAGATTACGTCCAAATTTTAAAAGATGCCATAAGTTACAATTATTGGAACTAGGCTCAGACTACATGTATGTCAGTTGTGAAGTGGTGAGAGACCAAAGTTACAGGGAACCAGCGTAATGTCTAACTTCCTGACCTTGCGAGAGAGGTCAGCCGACGGGAATTTCTAGTGCCATATGGTTGTACATGGGAAGACTTTCTTTCACCACCAGACAAGCAGATAGAGACATAATTTGCTACTTTGTGCTGTGGAATTAAAATTAAGAGTTCAATGCAGCTGTAGCCTACGAAATACTGAGTAAATTTAAACTAAAACTTTCATCAACTAGACGTTTGCTCACCTCCGGCTTCGCCCTTCACTGGCGTAGTTTTCCGAGGTGAGCAGTGATGTCTTCAGACGTCAGAAAAGTGAAAGATCGCAAAAATGAACAACATTTTTCTGCCTTGATAGTCTCATGGGAATATTGGTAGTGGCGATCCTAGTTCCAATAATTGTAACTTGTTGTTGATTTATCTTGTTTATTTTGTTTTTTCTTCCTTGTTCATTGTTGTCGCTTTTGCTTGTTTTTTAGCGCAGTGAGCGACCTTTGGGCCGGAGTCTAGCGCTTTATAAATGTCCATTATTATTATTATTATTAACTTGCCACCTATACCTTTAATATTGGACGTTATCTTGGCGTCAAGTTACAATCACAGGCTATGCATTTGAGTTCATACATAAGGCTTACTGGTGCAATCATGTGAAGTCAACTTACAAAGACGCTGCTTAAAACTTACTGAAAACACTTCTGACGCTAAATCAAGCATGTGGTTGATGTATTGTAATTCCCCCAACAGGATGTATCCTTACATCAGCAACATAATCAAACATAACAATAAAATTGTCCTTTGAATCGTCAAGTTGCCTCAACTAATGCCAAATTAGCACTTCCGCTATACGAGAGCAAGGTTCAAGGGTCACACGGTGTGCAAAAAAGCAAGCCCATCGATATACTTCCAGTCGCAGTGAGCGATTGTCTTGCGCAAAACCGGATATGGACCCAAGATCAAGTGATTAGTCAAGGGGACTGTGGAATCCCGTGGGATTTCAATGATTAAAGCATCACACTTATTTAGATACCTTAAGTAGGTCCCAGAGAACAAGAAAAGTTTGATGCAGAATCCCAGGGGTGGCCAGATGGCAGCCATCTTGGTTTTCAAATGGCTGCCATTTGCATATTTCAAATCATAACTCGAGTTGGTTGGGAATGTGTAGTAAGTATTTTGGTGGCCAAAACTCATGTAAAACACCTACCAACTCTCTGGAAAGCATATAAAGCTAGATTAGAGGAGGAACATTAAGACTGCCAACCATTTTGTTTTCAAAATGGCCGCCCAATTACCATGTTCATTGTACCAATTCATCAGTCATTTTAGTGGTGAGGTTTCACAAATTAATTATTGGACAGTTCCATTGACCATCTTGAACGTTAAGTGTCTTCATATTTTGGTACCATGGAGTTAATTAGTCAAGGGGACTGTGAAATCCTGTGGTTTTCAAAAATGTTCGGCCATGTTGGGAATATTTTCAAATTTATAATCGTCAACTCGAGGGTTGTGATGTTGCATGAAGTGTTTTGGTGCCACAACCTTAATGTAAACACCTACATCTCTGGAAAGGATAACGCGAGATCTAGAAGAGGAAGTTAGACTGGACAGCCATTTTGTTTTTCAAGAGGGCTGCCATATTACACTGATTTTGTACATTTTCAGCAGTAATTTTATGGTGAGTTTCCTATAAATTTAATTTGGTGACACAGTCTCCATTTAAATAGTAAGATGTATTTATAAAGGTTTCTACTTTGTAAGAGTAAAAAATGATTCTTTCAATCCATCTTGTATAATTGTATTTCAAAATGGCAGCCTTATGATTTTGTTACCCCTAGTATCAGATTTTTGCCACCCATACTAGATGTTGATACAGTGGGTAGTATGGTCCTCCTCTTTTCCATTATACCAAATAAGGATGAACAAAACCAAGTATGCCATCACAATGATGTAATAAATATGCAAGTCTCAAAATTGTCCTGGGGAAATCGTCACGTCATATTCCACAAACATAGGCGAACTCCATTTTGCCACTTAAAGACCTGTAGGCTATTGGATTATCATGCGGTTTTCAGATTAAAGTGGAAATTGATAGTTTACATTAAAAATAAAGCTGCAGACCTATACTAATAAGAATTGAACATAAAAAGTGACCATAAATTATCCTTGGTGGCCCCCACCCACACACACACACACATTGATTTTGTATACTGGTGGGGCCTGACGTTTCGATCTAGCAGGATCTTCATCAAAGTCAAACTGACAAAACAACAGAGAAGACAAACCAGATTATACAAAACAAGAAAAAAAGACAGGAAACCATGCACAGGGAGAGGGTAGGGGGAGAGAAAGATGAAAAAAAGAGAACATGGAAATCAATGAACAAAGATGAGTGACGAATACCAAGAAATCAGTGGGGCATGGAGTAGTGGAGGATGGAGGAGTGAAGGGCAAAGGGACTGGGAGAAGCCTGCTGAAAAAAAGAACAATAAGAGTAGATAATGAACAAGGGGATGGAGATAATGACCAGGAAAAAAGTAGTAGGGCATGGACCAGGGTAAAGCTTGAAGAGAAACAATGGAGACAAAAGTTGAGCTGAGGGGGAAGTTATGATGATCAAAGGATGGGGCAAAGAATGAGAACGGAATTGAGAAAAAGGAAAGAGAGAAAAAAAGGGGGGGGGAAGAGGAAAAATGAATTGGGAATACCACCTAATAAAACAAAGCTATATAACATAAACAAAAAAAAAAGGGCAAAAACCACATATAACAAAAAAAAAGCAAAAATAACATATAACAAAACAAGCATAATATATCAAACAAATTACATAATAAACATATAAACAAAGCCATAATTATAAACATATAACAACACAAAGCATTTAAGATAAAAATATAAACAAAACAATGTTTTTATTTTTTAAGATAATTGAAAAATAATTAAAATATAGTGAACAAGAAATTAAAGGCCTAATAAACAGAAGCATGGTTAAAAAGGGGGATACAGAGAAACCTTGATGAAAGAGAAGCTGAGAAAGGGGGGGGGGGGGGTTAGGTACATTGAGTAAAAAAGGGACCTAGTCGTTCCCTTCCTGGATGTTGAGTGACCCTGGGCCCTGGATGGTGAGTAACGCTTAATTACCACAAATATTTCTCTGCTGAGACGGCCAGTGTCGGGGCGGTGCCAAGAATTCAATACCTGTAAGATCATATCAGAAATAGTGGGTTAGCTACGATTGAAGTGCGGACCAACCGTGTTTACAACTGCTGGTGTTGATGTGGATCTATGGCCATAGAAGTGTCTCTTCAGAGGAGTCTTGGTTTCCCCAACATACTTGACTCCACACCAATCTGCCAGAAAGAAATAAGATAAAATGACATTAGAAGTACTACAGGTGATGTTGCTTCTGGTATTGTAGTTGGGTACCAGTGGCATGATGAGTGACGAGTATGCTCATGTATGTGGTCTTACAGACGATACCATTCGAACTGTGCACTTGAAGTACCTTGCTGTGGTGTAGGAGAAAAAGTATCCGTTAGTGGGGGGAATGAAGCCCTCACAATCGTGTCACGTAGATTGCGGGGAGTCTGTAGGCCAAGATGGGAGTGGCAGGCAACAGCACGGGGAAGGCGATCTGAAGTGTGAAAGATATGAGGAGTGTTAGCAATTACGACGCAGGGGAGGAAGACTGGGATGAAATGTGACCACAAGGGGGGGTTTGGGCGTAGTAAGTGTTATTCCTGTTTCTGGTTTTCTGCAAGAGCTGTGGTCTGGGTAGTGAGTAGGATCGCTGGATTGGCTTGTTGAACTCTGCTGGAGCTGTGTCCTCTGTCACGAGGTGTTTCTTCAAATCTGGAAATGGTAAAAAATCTAGAATCATTAGAAACATATGCGCGCGAGCACAGAAGAGCAGGGACTGTAAGCTATGCCAGTCTTACAGTGGCAAGGGTGGCACTAGATGAATTGAAGATTTATGATGAGTGTCTGGGGCTTGGTATATAGATACGTGGAGAGGGTACCTTTGCTTTCTTGATGGTGACATCAAGGAATGTACCTGTTGGTGAGCTTTCAGGAAGTGAAATTTAATGGTTCTGTGGAAGGAATTGACGTGGTGAGTAAACGTTGATGAGGCTCTCCTATCGCTGGTCCAGATGAAAAATACATCATCAATGTAATCCACCAAAACCCGAGGACGACATGGTGCTGCAGGCAAGCATCTTGATCTTCAAGGGGGACAGGAAAAGGCAAGCCAGCGAAGGCGCCATCCTCGTGCCCATCGCCGTCACATGTACCTGCAAGTAATTGTCATTCATATAAAGGTAAAATTATTCTTGGTGAGTACAGGCTCATCAAAGTGGCCAGATCATCAATGGGGGGCGTTAGTAGGGGTGTGGCAGCTTCTGGCAAAAGCTGCCACAGCTGCCGCTGCGGATTCTTTAATCATGGGGAATAGTTGGTTGTAGAGGGAGGAGGACATAAAATGTCAAAATGATGGCGTGATGGGAACCTGGTCCTTGACAGCTTCCGTCATGGGAAAGTAGGGGGGTCATGAATGTAGGAGGGAGCCTTTGGAACAGAGGTTTTATAAAATGGTCAACAAAGAGGGAGATGTTTTCTGCCGGTGAACCGTTACAAGAGATGATAGGCCTACCAGGGTTACCAGGCTGGTGAATCTCTGGGTAGGGTGTAGAACCTCGCAGCTTTACAATCTGTGGGAGAAAGAAGAAAGAAATTGATGAGCTTTATCGGAAAGTTGACCACGAGTGCGCATATTATCCAAGGTGTGCTGTATTTATTGAGAGAAAACTGTGTGGGATCAGGAATCAAGAATGGTATAGTTAACACGGTTGTTGAGATGACGCATGGCTTCGTCGAGGTGTACTTTTGTTGATCCATGACAACTACTGCCGAAACCCCTTATCTTGTGGTTTTGATGATGATTTGTCTCTGCGTGACCCAAGAGAGGCAAGAGCCTGACGCTCATCATGAGGGAGATTATCATGGTGACCGTGGAAAGGAATTTTAGAGTTATTAACTTGGGAGCTAAAACTGCACCAAATTTTATGGCTCTAACACGGAACCCTGTTCTTGGCGGTTTTGACGGCATACCCTACCCGGTGATGAAGGTGTACCTTTACCAACCAAAAATGCTAATAAAATTATGAAAAAAGAATGAGAAAACAAGTACCTGTAAGTATTTGCGAAAGCTATTGTCGTTTTACGCCACCGGAGGACAAGTTTTACCGGGGTGCCACTGCCACCCCACCCACATTGGTAAAACGAGGGGCTAACTAAATAAGATACAAAAACATTGTCACAATATACACAAAAATCAACCCATAATCACACCACTGTTAGAATTTAGAGCAGTCTTATTTTGTATGAGTACATTTTAAGCTTCCTGTGGTAGTCTGTGAGTGTTGTATTAGCGCTGGATGTGGAGTACTCCATTTGTTATGAGATCCTTAAAACTGCATTGGTGTAGTTTTTTTGGTTGTAATTACCACAAATTGATTAGCAAGAACAAGCTCATATATAATTCACTTGCAGGGAGTCCTATAACAGACCGATAGGCAGGAAGGCCCCACAAAACAGCAAAGGGAGCATATTTTAAACTCTTTAAAAGTGCACTTGGGAGTTGTTTCATTGCTATGAGCCCCCACAAAAATGGATTCATCATGAGCAATCTCACCATCATCCATTTGTTTTCTCTGTTGTATCACAATCTGAACAATGTGCTAAGATTATAAATCGGGTTTCGTCATCATATGCAAGGATGGGACCTGGGACATTGGTTTAGGTCCACAATTTCTTGAATTATCAGACTCGGTGGAAACATCCAGTAAGTTCTGTACAGTTCAGTCCATTATACATTTACAGCTATTACACTAATTGTGGCACATCAAAGAACTTGGCACAATCATTTCCACCAAATTGATTTGAGCTGGAACAGGAGGCAAATCAAACCTGCTTGAATTGGTATCCACTTATCCACCTGTAGTAATGGAGTCGCCGCAAACCTGGGATTTGATATTTCAATGTAACTAATAGTCGCCGTAGTGATATCTCATGGTAGCTAATAACAGTGCTGCTCTGGTCGGAGGCAGACATCGATTGTGCTGTTTCTTGCATTTGTTCTTACTTGGCACAACCAAAACAAAATCCCAGCTTCCAAAACAGATACAATTGTACATCTGCCTAATTTGTTCATCGTACGAGATAAATACACCTGACACACTGATAATGCTTTTGATGGCAGCTAATAGGATTGCTTTTCAGATGAGTTTCTGCCATTCCGAAGACTGGGAAAGGGCATCTACCTTGCAATCATCTGAGCCAAATTTTTCTTCAGTCCTTCCAAACGTCAGGCCATTTCCTTTGACAGCAAATATCCAGGGAACATCGTCCCCATGATAGTGCATGAAAAGGGGGAAGAAAGAAATCCAGAGCATTGTAATAGGGGGCATGTGGTCTTTCTTATATACTCCTGCGACAACAAATGTTATCTATATACAGAGGTTTGGGTAGCGCAGCATGGCTAGTTGAAGGACTTCTGTGTATGGTAAATAAATTCTCAATACAGATTGTGACATAAATCACTGTGTAGCATTTAAACTATGGAGAATGAGCCTTGTGTGGTGCTGCTTGGATGATGGTGAGACCTACAGGAAACATAACTAGTCAAATCGTCTGCCTAGCCCCAATAGTTGTGCGACCTGTACTTACTCCGACCGGGTTTTTGGTCATTTGAACAGGCCATCATAAAAGCTGATGATGACGACAGTGATAGACAAACTAACATTGTGGTAAAACATAGAATTCACACAAAGTAAAAAGAGCAATATAAATCCCGCTAATTATTATTATTATTATTATTATATGTTCGCTGTATTTTTGGTCACATATACCTCATTTAATCTGCTATGACATAGGAATCATGAAAATGGTTATAGTGTGCTTGTTCTTGATAAATTAACATTCCTTGTACTCATACCAAATAGACTGCTCTACAGTACAGTTAAAAATAAACACTCATGGACTACCCTACAGGCAGTTAATGGAATCATACAAAAAATTAGAAAGCCTACAGTTCTGAGTGGGGTAATCATCGGTTGTCTAGGTTCATATGACAGTTGTTTTCTTATTTCTTAACAAAGTTTAATCGGATGTTTAGTAATGTTGTAAGTTGAAGAGAATCCATCTCCCTTGGCCGTTCCCACTACAGTGTATGATAGTACACAAGTGATACTATAGGTGAATTTACCTTCTGGTCAGTGACATCAATGCGATTCAGTGCCAAAGGCATAAATCGTGAGCTTGATTGAAAGTACTGGCATTTAAAGTGTGGCAGGAGATAGTCATCTGGACTCATACTCCACCGGTTGCAACGATGGTGACAATATTAGATCAGTTGCTCTTTAAGGCCAATTAGTTTCACGTTGTATTCCGTTGTTGTTCTGTGGAGCCGGATTTTAACGACGCAGTAAAAGAAAAAAAGAAGATCATAATCCGGGCTCATAGACGACAATGAAATAATTGTGTGCAGAGTCAGCTGAATCAAAGTGCCCTATTCTTTACACGTTGTAGGTGACTATGATGAGTCCGGCAGAAAAAACTTCCACACCGGCACTTAGATGTACGAGTTAACAATACTGCCTGACCGTGTGATATCGCTGACTCGTGGAAGCCAAATGCACCGTAGCATAGTCCCGCATAAAGCCCTATGAATGAATACCTTGTATATTGTATTGAAATAGAGTTACACAAAATGAATTGTACAGTGTCAAAATGGCAGCCATTTTGAAATACAAAATATACAGAGAATGGAAGAAGAATTAATATTTACTCTCAACAAATCCAAACATCTTTATAATACACCTTGACTAGTTAAATTGAGACTGTGCACTGAACTTAAATTTGTATGAAACTCAAAACTAACAGTTCTGCTGAAAATGTACAATAAACATGGTAATTGGCAGCCATTTTGAAAAACAAAATGGCTGACGGTCTTAATGTTCATTTTATTCCTTTCCAGGGTGTTAACATACAAGTTTCGGCACCAAAACGAGCGTCCTAGCATATTCACAACTCGAGTTATGATTTGACATATACCCAAAATGGCGGCCATTTGAAAATCAAGATGGACGGCCATCTGCCACCCCGGGAATTCTCCATCAAAGTTTTTCTTGTTCTCTTGGGGACCTACTCAAGGTGCCTAAATAGGTGTCATGCTTTAATCATTGAAAACCCACGGGACTCATATCCAACCACTAGTCCCCTTAACTAAGATACGCATACTCACACACAGAAATTGCTCCCTACAACTGGAAGTATATACCTTATTACCTGACCGGTTTACCCCTGTTTGACCCAAAAACAGGCATTCAACTTTACAGTGGTTTCAAACAAAAACCACCGTAGGTTAGCGTTGCTGCTTTGGGACTTAGGCTCTGAATAAATGGACAGTAGGTACCCGAATTGATGGAAAAAGATCACCTTTGACAGATTTTTCTAAGGACTTTAACAATTATAGCAGGGATTGTAAACGTTTGAAAGATACTTCTTAGCAAAAGTGTGACCAGAGCCTGTAAGTACTAGTCCTGATTAGAGGGTATATTTGAAATGTCATCTCTTATATCTGAAGTCAAACTGAGACTTCCGTTGTCTTTTCAACAATAGTCATTCACTGATCAGTGCGTATCTCAGGTCGTGCTAGCGGGACTAGTGGCGATCCTCACTCACCTGCATCTCAGATTACACTGTTGAGCACATCCACGATGCCATACGATCGAGCTAAACCACGCCCCCCCAGCATGCAGGGTCAGTCCACGTCATTGTTCGTGCTTGTGTACTGGAGCTCTGGGAGTGGCTATCGTAAACTGAGGACTTCTAAAGCTTAGATTTTTTCAATTTTCGGGCGAATTAGCAGAATTGTCAAAAGGTATCTAGTAATGGTTTTCTTCCTATCATGTATATATATTTTAAAGATCAAGATCTTCAGAGGTGCAAAATCAATCGAAAAAGCAGCCAATATCACAGAGATCATTTGTGTGTGTGTGGTATGCCGAATTTTGTAATGTATCTGTATGTAGCAGACGACATTACCAGCGCACGGCCTACTCGGCTACAGTGATGAGTTCATGGTTTAGGGCTGTACTTACATAGTGTGCATCGCACGCTTTAGATACATCCCGTGGGTTTGAAAAATCGCCAACTCCTCAAAAAGCGTGGGTTTTCGAGAGTTTAAACTAAAATGCGTGTATTCTTAAAAAGCGGCAAAAAATAAGAAGCGTGTAATTCGCAAATTACCTCGCTGAAAAGCTCCGAAACGAATGGAATCAGCCGACTTTACGCTCATTGTTTTCCGTATTGCTTGCGAAGTCGCAACTGTTGTGCATATTTTTTGTACCTGAAAATCTGTACGAATCATTCCGTCATGTCAATTATCATATGAAGAGTTCTAAAATAAGATTTTTTTTCTTGTAGTGATTTGTAAAAACCGTTCGCGTATAATAACTCACGATAATTTACTAAATTAGATGTGATTGTGAATACCGCGCACCGCTTTAGATGTTGCCGCAATTTTCCCAGCTTTCAGTGGGGCCATTTCGTTTCCCTGCAACACGGCCGGCCCGTAATAACAGACAGAGTGGGATGCCGACTAGTATCACGATACCGTAGGGCTATAGGAATTTCAGGAGGAATTGCAACATTTTAGCGTGTGTTAAGTATCATCAATGGGGTCGTTTCATGCGCTAATGGTGTCTTTCAAGCTTTAATTTTGTTTTTTGATAGCTAAGATAAAGAGATAATTATACTACCGGTTGTGAATTTGCTTCGTCAAGGGTGCCGAATTCGGTAACATTTTGATATTTCTTAAGCATAATTGTGCCGTTAAATGTATTTGATGATTGATTTTCATTAAACCGAGTGTGTTTCTAGTAATAAACAAATATATTAGAATGAAAATCCTAATCCACAACCTGATACTGACAGAGCTCATTTTGATTTTTGTTTTTCAAACTCAGACTCACTTCTGTTCTGAAGAAGTCTATGCAGTATGCTATGGGCATGATCATGTCATGAATGAATTAATAGGGACGAGTTCTAGGCATCTGGACACCCAAAACACTCTGAAAAGATTCCATAAGCTAAGAAAAAAACTACATGGAGATCATATAGTAGTTTATATGTTTGAGTCTAGGCCTACTGTGCCCTTGCAGTATCTCGTAGCAATGACTTTACTTTTATGATCATTCGTACTTTCCGATGTAGGTACGATACTGATCCCGGTTTGCCGTTTCCCTCGCAAAGCCAAAAAGGCTAAGGTGGGTTATGACTC
>JAMKCH010048548.1:0-11860 GCA_023653785.1 Ophioderma brevispina
TTTTTAAGCAATGGCGACACAATTTTGACACGTGATACAATTGGGGACAGCAAGAGCTATCATCCAAATCATAAAATCCATGCACTTTGCCGGAATCCCTTGCCATTAGGCCTACCTATGCCCACTAACACCTAACAGGGTCCTGGACACACACCTGTTGGGCGCAGTAGCACTTAGGCATTCACTAGGCGTAACTCGCAAAGCTGTATGTATGGAAGCATAAAGGACGCTGTGCGTACATGTGTATTTTTGCTCTCCAATGTTTCCAGGTTCATTGAAAAAATCTATTAAGAGATACTACTTGGTTGAGACTGTCTAGCATGGGGCATATGGTGTGTTTACAGATAGGGGTCAAATGATCATTAAAGGTCAAATGGAGTCTTTATGGCTGCCTGTGGTGTATGTACTAAGCACGTACTGGGTGACTTTTGACTGAGTGGTAAAAAAAAATTCAAAGGTATCCTATGTAGAAAAAGGCTGGCTGACAAAAACTCTTGGTTATAGGTGCATTTCATGATTTAGCACCGCACTGCTCTAATTCATTTGTTTCACTAGATTAGCACTTGAGAAACCCTTATTCACAAAATTGAGTTGATCGCGCGATCTGCATTTTGTTTTTATGATCAATGCTTGTTTCTCACGATTCCTATAGGCGATGTAATTTTCTGTCCGTTTCGGACAGAAAATAAAAATTTGCAATTTCTTACAGAAACGATCGAATTCCCGCACTTAATATTAGTACACATGGATTACTAAGGCTAACAGTTCAGATGATGTAACGCTCAACCTTTTTCTAGGTAATCGGGGCATGAGGTCCTGTTGTGAATAACGAAATACCCCTTTAATACTTTGCAACCCTGGTAAAAGGCACTGTATTGTCCTTTGTGTGATTCTTACTCAAATACAAGTATTGGTTTTATTTTCTTTGTCTAACAGAACACTTAGGTATTGTAATGGCAGCAGAGCAGGTAGCAATCGTAAGCCCTCCAAGTGGAATTGGCTGTTGAACCTGTAGACCTAATCTAAACGCACCCAAATGGGATCAGACGACGTACGGAGGACGCGCATAAAACTTTCTTTGCCGTTAACCAATTCCATTAACCTGTACTGGACTGGAAGCCATAATGCAGCCAAGCGATTGCTTATTTATACAGGTGAGTACAGTGATGATACCTGAATTTGTGAAAGGTTGTACCCAGTGGCGTAGCCTCAGGTGGGGCGAGTGCCCCCTCTGAAAAATGTAGGAAATCGGGAAATAAAAAAAACACTGAAGTTTTATGTTTAAATCGCCCTTTTTTTTCAGATTCTTTGCCCTGCTGACCGGGAAAATTTTTGCTTGCGATCGGGAAATTGATGTCACCTACCGGAAAAATTGCCCCCTCGGAACCACTGGGCGGCTACGCGCCTGGTGGTCCCACTTTTGATCAACTGGGCATAACCAACAGGGAGAGGGCTCACAAACATAAAGTGCTAACCAAAACCATCCACAGAGTTCATCAGACCCTTTTTAGCTGAGGTACACTAACTTGCCCCCCCTGAATTAATGTGATTATCCCGGCTGAAGGAGTCATCCAGAGCTCCTTTTGTTGTGTGTATTATTTTTTGTGTGAAAGTGAAATGTTATCTAGGATGGATTCTTACAGGGATGCAAGACTTCCAGAAATTTCAGGATTTCTGGAAATTTGAATTTGCCCATAATTAAAAAAAAAAGTTCTGGAATTTTTGTTTACTTTTTTTTTTTATCAAACTTTTTTTTTTACAATCACGGATTTGGGTGATTTTATGTCAGCAATATTAAGACTAAAACTTCAGGGGGTTGCCCCCAACCAACGCATCCGGATGAGAAGAAGGCCTATGAAAATATCGCCTGAGTCTCATTGGCAATAGGACGCAATTGAGCTTGTCAAGCCGTCAATAAATTTCCTCAACAAAGGACCCAAACACAGCAGGCAGGCTGAAACTGACTATGTGCACCATCCGATGGGGTTGTCAAAAATTGGCATCACATTTTCTAGAATGATTTTTTGAAATTGTTCTAGTCAAGTTCATTGAGAACATGCAGAGTGGCACAAAATAAATCAAGATACTTTCTAGGTGCTTGGCAACTGTTTATATGTATCCTACTTAGATTTTTTCTCTAGTACTAGTAGTAGCAGTTTTAAAGTGAAAGGAGAGATTTTTTTAGGATACGAATTTCTCTCAAATTGCACAGAATCGATTTAGACACCTACAAGAACGATCCGAATGTTTATTGGACAAACAAGTACAAAAGAAAACAGCAAAACCCTTGTTTTCGAACTGCCTGCCTAACGTAGTGTCCCCATAGAACCACCGGGCTTTGACGTTTCGTGTGCACGCAGAAAGTACTCATCATCTATTATTACCTTATAAAGACGGCGTATTCGGCTTATTCACTTCAGGTGTGATCTAATACATTGAAAGCATTCCAAATATGCAAAAAACCTGGTTTCGAAAAAAAATTGGGGCGTTCTTTCTGGGAACGGAAATCTCCTCATGTCTCTTGAACTGTCCTTACTTCCAGCACCTTGTACCAGCAAAAGATAGCTGGTCATATTGTAACCTTGTATTCTAGTTCATAGGATCCACATGGCGTAGTGTAGATGAACACAGTTGAGTAAGAAAAAAATACAGCATCAGTTTCTCTGATGTGCTGGCGGGTGCTTGTCATGGCCACTACAAAGCGCCTTGAGAACATTTACCTGGATATTTTGTGGGGTTAAAAATACACAATCTATTATATAGTACAGTGGTCTGTCTGTCTGTCTGTCTGTTGACGGCATTATTTTCTTGGAGAACGAGGGTTCGCACCAGCTGAAACTTGGTGGGTGGTTTTCCCTGCCGAACAAAAACTGAGTTGTAGTGGTTAGGGGATCAAAGGGAATTGGCTGGGTCAATTCAAGGTCAAAGGAGGGTCAAATGGGTCGGTAATGTTGGTCTCTGGACATGCACTTGGTAGGAGGTCGATTGTTGATCAAGGTATTCAAGCCCAGGTGATGCAACAAAACCCCCCCCATGGGATCCCCAGGGTATTATGTATTATTGCATTTGATGATTGTGGGCTTGATTATGGCTTCTTCCAGCGTCCATGTAGGGTCCATGTAGTAAGCCAAAAACTTAGTGTTTTCAAAGGCATACGTACTAACGATTATTACACCAAATATGCTGATTGCAATTGTGAAACTCTAAAACTATTTCATGATCCGTATTTTTTATCTTCAAGATAAAATTAATTGATCATTATGTAAATAAATATTCAATAAATTAAAGCATAAAGTGTACACCGCTAGATTTGTTTTTTAACTTTCATCAAAGCAGGAAAAGCATGCAGTTTTAATACAACAGACAATTTAATACATTATGTGTAGGTCAATTTAAAATAAATTTCATTAATATTATAATAAAATGGTCAGTTTTTATTCTTATTGGATCACGTTTATGACATTTTACAATGGTTTTGCGATGTAATTGCCAAACCGTTGTGGAACGATATCAGTTGAATTTCAGGAAATGGGAAAATGTGTGTTGGTGGTGTGTGTGTGTGTGTGCGACTGTAGTGCTGTTATGTGGGCAATGTTAACTTGCACTTATTGTACTTATAATCTTGGCTCAATTAACCTTCATACTCGCCGTCAGAAAAACAACTGACCAAGAAAACGAAATATTCAATAAATCATAGGCTGAATTCGTATGTGTTCTATACGAATAGAAATTTCACAAATATTGTACCAAAGAAAACATTCTCAGGTATCTTTCAGATGTGAATATTTTTGGTGAAATGGGGACTGGATGGAAAGCTTGACATCAGAACAAAAAATCAGTTACTTTCGATTTTTGTAGGTACACCGTAATATGTGAATCCTCTCGTTGCACCTTTAATGCTACAAATTTTATATTGAACTAAAATATGAATAACTAAGAGTGTAAAGCTATGATAATTGATAATTGCGACCTAGAAGGCAGCTTTATAGGCTATTGAAGAGGCTACTGTCTTAAGTAGATAGCAATGAGATGGCGTCATTTCTGGATTTGAATGGAGATTTTGAAAGAAGTCTGCCCACATGTTATCCCATGACAAAGTAAGAAAGAAAGACAAAAAATCTGTATTACATCAACAGTTTAGAACAGAAGAATTACATGGAAATTAAAATGATATTTGAAGAACAAAACATGAATAGAAACAGAACTAAAGGCAGGCTCGAGATAAATCAAAAAGTCTGAGATAATGTTGATTTTTGGTTTGCTTGTAGTACCCATTTATGTGTACTCTATAGCGGCCGCCCCCCCCCCCCGGTACCAAGGCAAAGAAGACCACAGGCCCGTAAAGCAGGATTTTTTTAGGAGATGGGCCACATTTTTTCAAAAGTGACTTTGCTCAAAAAATTGCTAGGGGGAGGGCACTACTTTGGCAAATAAAGGGGACTTTTTTACCGGAATTTTACCTTTTTTGAAAAAAACATCAAAATACCTCTCTTGCTAACTCTGCTCCCAAAATATTTTTTTTGGGGCACTTTCAAGCTTTTTGGGGTGTGGGGGCTTTTTTGGAATGGGGGGGGGTGGGACCCGCCCCCTACCACCCCTTCTGGTACGGCCTGGAAGAAGGACACACAGTGATTAGATATGTGGACAAGCTTGATGTATGCAAAATCAGTTAAAAAATATAAGTGCGCAATCCTTGGGAAATCTCTTTGAGTAGCCTTAACATGCAAATAATATTGAAAATCAAAAATATTATGAAAGTGTTGTTATAGTGCACTCTGACCATTTTCCATTTAGAGATGACTTAAACTTGATTGTGAAAAGTCATTTTTGCTCAGAATGAACTAAGTAAAAATTAAATTTTGTAGACTGTAGTAGTGGAAATGGAATAAGTAATCCACAATAAGTTTTAAAAATTTTTCTTTTTCTATTGGCTATTATTTTATTTTTGGTAAAATGTCATATAAAGGAGACTTTCGAACAACGCTTGTGTACTTCATGAGATGTTTTTGTGCCCCTGGTGAAAAAAAATATTTTGAAAAGATTTTTAAATTGTGATTTTGGAATTATTGTAGTTGAGAATGGGGGTGAAAAAAAAACTTTCACACAGAGACTAGGAGGGGTAATCAGACTTAGTGTTGTGCATATAAACCAAAAAGACATATTTAAATGGCTCTCTGCTGAGCAAAATACCTGATCCCCAACCTTGACCCCACCTTTCGCACCATCAAATCTGTATTTTCAAAGCTGTTTGAACGTCTCATTTATTATGCCAAAAAAAGAGAATAAAACAAACTCATATCAATGGCGACACACCTTTTGACAACTAATTTGGAGTAGGTATTTATTCCACTAACTACATCTGTGTATTTCGGTGTATTTCAAATTGATTTTTCATACAAACTAGTTTTCAAATCATAGGAAATAGGCTATAGAGGGTGCTATAACACTACAAAATTATGACTTTTGTAGCCTATATGGCAAGATTTCCGCAATGGATTTTTCTGATTTGTGCAGAGGTAATAGCTCTGCATTCCCTTAATATATCAGTTGTTCAAAAATTGGTTGCCGTTGTTTAAATTTAAAATTGCTCTAAAAAATAAGAACAATTTGCATGGGTCAAAACGGTGTGATTTGGGTTACCATTAGAAATCTTGTATTTTTCTCTCTGCAAATTATTTTGGTTTCTTTTCATTATGCCTAAGTGAGGCTAAAATTGGTTTGTTTACGTTAACTGGAAATAGATGGTACAGTTAATCTATGTTCCCCATGTGAGTTCTGTTACAATATTTATGAAGTTAATGAAAAACTATCCACTTTCTCTCCGTAGAAGACATTCCATCTTGGTAAGACCATGCCATTTTTTTATTTTTATGTCTATTATTATTTATTTGGAATGCCAGTAGCTGGAGGACCGCTAAAATTTCATTGTCCTAGGCTGGAGAAATGTAATTTCCCAAGAACACAATCAAAATTTCCTACAAGTTTGCAATATTTCCCTCTTTTATGTAAGGGGACCAAACAATTTTCCCTCCAAATAAGTAAATTCCCTGGAAACATGTATGGAACACCAATGTCCAATATTTAAAAATTTGGATTTTCAAAACACCAAAGTTAAAGTTTTCAGTTGACAATCCAAGATTTTTATTCGATAAGGCCCCATAAAAAATATCTTTGATTCATTTTTTTTTTTTGACCCTTCGATTTTGAACTATACAATGAGTGACCAGTGATTACGTATCAGGTTTGTATTAGGGCGGGAAATTCAAACTTGCAGTGTATATAGCATGCAGTCCCGGCTATTTATTTGGACTATTGCTGGGGAAAATAAGTACTATTAACATAGAACCTTTACCGCAAATATTACCAAGACTGCAATTATAGTGCTGTGACGGGTATCTGTTTTTAAAACGTTTACACGAACGGAAGGCTCACTACACGTTTTTTAGAAAATTCTACTACCGTTTACACGTCAGCAAAACCCTCTAACTTTTTTTCAGTAGTATTTTAAATTGCTGAAGTCAAATTTTCACCAAAATTAACCCGCAACAGTCTTTTGTTTTTTTTTTTGCAAAGTAAAGTTAACCGTTCCAATGGATATTACTGAACTGGTTTCCGGACTTTACGGAGTTCCACAGGGAAGGAAATCCCCCGTTTACCAAGGTCGTGTCCGTGGGTGAAGCGAACTTCCGCCATAACAACGCATACACGGCCCCAATTATGAGGTGCTCAATTACAGAGGGATTCAACCATAAGGGTAAATGGACAGTGCTTGCTAATGAAGATCCCACATTGATCGTCGGTTGGGATCTTGGGATATTCAACTGCTGTATTTTTGGATAAAACATAACATAGGTAAGTACAAACACCATTTTATGGTTCAAGATAATATTTATGATCGAATGCAAAGCCGGAAACCCGATTCCGAAAGATTTATGGTTGCCAGAATTGCATTTGCGTGGAAGTGCTAAATTCGGCAGTCGTTAACTTGTTATGACGGTTAAACGTTTAAACGAACGGAAATAAGACAGTGTAAACGGAGAGGAAATTAAACGGTAAATCCCAGCTCTACTTGGCATTCCAATAGTCGACTATAAGAAATATGATAATATTAATAATATTACAATATCATGTCGAGTTTGTTCAACCGTTCACTTCTTTTGTTTCGATCCACCCCTGAAAGAACCAGGAGAGCACCATGGGGATCAATTTGAATGCATGCGTTGTAATGGTTTTGTGTAGTATTTTACAATATCTTAAATACCGCTTTGTTTCAATAGCCTTTATAGGAAGGAAGTTACCTTATTGCCAAAATATCGTAACACAATCATAACATTCAACATGGAAATGAAAATCCCTGAAAAATCGCTCAATTTAGTAAAATATGATAATTATTCAATTGGCAACACTATTTTTGAAAAAATCATGTGACCAGGTTTTAAATTTGGATCCTCTACGGTGTCGGGAAAGGGTCAAAACACCTAATTTTGCGTATTTCCACATTTTCGGAGGATTGTAAACAGGCTGGCAACCCAAAACACTGACTCACGTGCAACAACCAGACTACAAAAATCCTTTCAATAAGAATGTGGGTACTTGCCTGGTGCACCATGAGATATCTATACCTTTGTTGTGGTATATTTTGCCCACATGTGTAATTAAATAAAATGCGACTTTGGCTAAAAGTCGGGAGAAAAGTAAAAAGTCGGGAGAAAAGTGACCTTAGAAACTATAATTTTTCCACTGTTTTGTAATGATAAATTTGATAAAACTTTGGTCATGTGACAGAGTGATTGATTGCTTAGGAAATGTTTCTTGGTCAAAATGATGAGGATAAGAATTCACTCTTGAGGAAATTATCAAAAAAAAAATATTGATGCGGCACCTAATTTCCACGCGGGCGGGGACGTGAATCAAAATTTTTTTTATGGGGCCTAATCCTAGATTTTCAAGAAAAACTTTGACTTTCAATTGAAAATCCAAGATTTTTGACCTCAGATTTTAACTACAGGGTGAGTAAAAAAAAACTTGACCCTGATTGTGTCCACCATTTTGAATTATTAAGCAATATATATCTAACATATTTGGTATCATCTGAAAGCTGGGTTCATTATCTTTAATCTACTGCAAAGATCATTCACATCGGTTAGATATAGACCGAGCTACAGTCGTTTGAATCAAGTAGTCGGGTTTCTGCTCTGTCCACGGATTCACATTGAAATGAACGGCGTTCAGCGAAGGAAATCCGTGTCCAGAAGAAAATCAGGCTATTTATTCACTGCAGATTCTTGATTCGAAAGACTGTAGCTCGGTTTTTTTTTTTTTTTTTTTTACTATTTTTGAAAAAATCATGTGACCAGGTTTTAAATTTGGATCCTCTACGGTGTCGGGAAAGGGTCAAAACAAACCTTATTGCGTATTTCCACACATTTTCGGGAGGATGTAAACAGGCTGGCACCAAAACACTGATCACTGCAACCCCAGACTACAAAAATCCTTTCAATAGAATGTGGTACCTATGCCTGGTAACACCATTAATCTCTATACCTTTGTTGTGGTATATTTGCCCACATGGTGTAATTAAATAAAATGCGACTTTGGCTAAAGTCATGAGAAAATTAAAAAGAATCCAGAGAAGAGTGACCTATAAACTATATTTTTCCACTTTTTGTATGAATAAATGTTGATAAAACTTTGGTCATGTGACGGTGATTGATTGCTTAGGAATTTTTCTTGGTCAAAAATGATGAGATAAATTCACTCTTAGAAATTATATTAAAAAAAAAAAAAAAAAATATTTGATGCGGCACCTAATTTCCACGCGGGGCGGGGACGTGATCAAACATTTTTTTTATGGGGGGCCTGAACACTAGATTTTCAGAAAAACTTTGACTTTCAATTGAAATCCAAGATTTTGACCTCATATTTTAACTATAGAAATTGGACATTTTAGCTATTTTCAATTCAGCATTTTTAATTTCTTTAATAAACTCCAAAACCATAGGCTGGTACATGAACCAACCATTATACATGTATTTATAATCCTATAAACCAGACAATTTGATATACCTTCCAATAAGATTGGAGTACATTTAAACTTTTCCTCCTTTGTTTACCTTCAAAAAATTGCCCCTCACCATGAAACATGAGACATCTGCAATGCCCCTATAGTAAAAAAATCTTTGTTTAGACGCGCCCTACTCCTGGCCAAATTTCGAGATTTTATTACAACCGCACAATTCTGCACAAATCCCGCTAGGTGCTGTATGTTTCTGGTCCACCAAATGGTAACCTTCGCACTCCCAAATGTGACTCATTTGCATATTGTTCTGATCAGCTAATACCCAAAAAGGCGACCCAGTTCTATATTCTCTGAATTTAGTGAGTGTTAAAGCCAAGACCAGCAAAATTGATTTCCAAGACTAGATGGAGGGGTGTGCATACACTTGCCCATAATCCACTGTTCAAGAACAACAAAAAACATACAAACACAACCTGCAACCCAGGTTAGTCTGATTCTGTTAAAACCCAGTGAAAATAATCTTTGTGTATCAGACAAACATGTCAAAAATTAATGTTTGTCATCAAGGTCACTAGGTCAAAGTCAGAGGTCAAATATCTCATTGTTTTTTCCTCATAATGCAATCCATTAAAATGGTACCTGCTTACGAGCACATCTTTTGACCCCAATAAATTGTCTCTTTTTATTTTTAGAGCAATTTTTAAGCATTTCGTGTCCACAAAAAAGCCTCGTCCCCCTGACACCTAAAAAAATGTGAGATTTCTATATCATCTGAACCGTTAGCCTTAGTAATCCACGTGTGGCCCAATCTTACATATGCAATTCGGTCGCATCTGTAAGAAATTTGCATTTTGTCAATTCGTGTCCGTAAACGGACGAAATTACGTACAGTGGCCATATATGATTTGACCTATGACGTCACTTGTGACATTCAGGACGCCCTCTTTTGTTTTCCTGCGAGCAAAATATTACAGTAGTTTCTGTGACAGAACCACATAATCTGGTTATAATTATTGCAGAATCTTTCCTGTCTAAATTGGTCACAAATGGCGCTTGTAGCATTAGCTTTTTATGCTTGATAAGAAAGTTAGTATTATTTAATTCGAAACCAAAGTTCAGCAAAAACAGAATTTCCCCACATAGCCAAAGTAAAGGTGCTTTTGCCTCCCAGTCTCTCTCTTCACCAACAGGGGGTGCCATAAACATAAACAATGTCTCAACATCTATAGACCGTGGGAACGAGCAATTGCTATTGCTTCATAACACAATACCACCGCAAGATCGGATCAGCTCAATTTTGGAATAAGCTTTTCCTCAAAGATATTTAGTGATCAATTAAGAAAGAACAAGGGGTGCGAAATCACAAATGCTCCTTTAAGCAGTGGCCACCCATTTTGACAACTGATATAAGTAGACACATGCAAGAGCTATTACCTCCTGAAAAAATCTGAAAAAATCCATTGGCAGGAATTTTGCCATATAGGGAAAACTAAAAGGTCATGATCTTATGTTATAAGCAAATAAAACAAAAAAATAAAAAAATGAAAAACAAAACATGGGTTTCCGATTCGGGCTTAGGTTTTAACTGCCAAAAGTGTAAAAAGTGAGGGTGCTTTAACATTGAACAAACATGTTTTTTCTAGGTTAAAATTTTGTAAAAATCCAAAGTGCATAAAAATGGCAATGTTTGATGCGTTTCCAGAGATATCGCATTTCGGGGTATTGCTGCAATCCCGAGCCCCATAGAACCTATTGTATTTTGCTGATATTGCATCTTGTTTTGATAAAAAAAATTTAAAAAAGGGTCCGCCTCTCAAAATATTGTACAGTTTGACAAAAATTTAATACAAATATTATTTGGGAATATGTCTTGGGCATAACGATTAACTTTTCAACATGTCGCCACCTGTCGTGTTTTTTTCGCGGGTGCGTCGAAACGCCGAATTTTAGGACAAGTTGGATTCGCAAATTGAATAAAAAAAAATCACAAATTTTAGACGGGGTGTAAAAAAGTTAAACCAACCTATGTCGGGACTGCTTTGGCATAATCGATTAAATTTGAACCGAATAGCTCTTTAATTTAGTTTTCTCAGTAATTCCATTTTATTGAACAACAATTTGTTTTTCAACTCCCTTAAAATCACGGGGTAGGGAAACATTTTTGTAATTTTTAGGAATTATTCCTATACTTGAATTGAAGCAAGTTTGGTATCATTTTAAAGCTATGAATTCCGCATAAAATGACCGTAACTCATCTCTGTAAGACCCTTTTCCAGAGTGTG
Source organism: Ophioderma brevispina (assembly GCA_023653785.1). Classification (NCBI taxonomy): domain Eukaryota; kingdom Metazoa; phylum Echinodermata; class Ophiuroidea; order Amphilepidida; family Ophiodermatidae; genus Ophioderma; species Ophioderma brevispina. The sequence goes on from JAMKCH010048548.1 coordinate 11,302, forward strand.
ATTGTGCACAAGCAAAATTTTTGTGTGAGAACGTGCTAATTAAATTTTTAATAATGTCCGTTTGTCACAGACATGTCAAATTGAATGGTTCGGTGTGAAAATATGAATGATTGATAACGCAAATACTTGAATCCATAAGTTATTACCTTTAACTGATATAATTACATTATAGAAGGTCATATATATGTATATTGTAGACTCTTTAAGTAGTCCAAAAAGTTGGTATGTGAAAATTTGTGTCACCCGAAAATTGTGGAATTTTTTTTGGACAAAATCGGCCACAAATCAATATTTGTAGCAAACTGGTGTTGATACAGGTTTTCGATTAAAAATTCATAATCTATGAACAATTTTTTTACCCTAGAAAGGACATCTTAAAAATTAACATGGTTATTTTTGCTCCAAAAATTAATTTTTTTTACACTTTGCACTAAAAACCTGAAAAAAAAACCCTCAATTCTTAAACCTGTCCTATCTAATTTTTCCATAGAAAAAAAAAAGATGTGTGAAACTAGGTTTTAAAGAAAATCATATTTGCCCCGCAATGCATTTGTCAAAA
>JAMKCH010048549.1:0-54294 GCA_023653785.1 Ophioderma brevispina
CCTGAATACTTGATATTGCAATTGGTGTGTACAATAGGACAATTTGGACCATGCATTCATAAAACATGCCATATTTAAGTCTCTCTCTGTTTGCTGTTCAGATCTGTGTTGAAGTAGGAATGAGGACCGCATGCTATTCAGTGGCACGTGCCACAGAGGTGCCGCCTTTGCCAATTTTGATCCGAATTCCATTACTTTTTTGTCGTTTTGACCAATATAGTCCCTATTTTTTTTTAGTGTTTTTATTTGATTTTTTATTACTATTTTTTTTCAATTTATTTTTGAAAGGAAAAACATTAAAAGTCAATTATAAGCCACGAAAGTACTTGGTAACCATTGATAAAGGGAAGTTAACCCCTTGCCCAAGCTTCTGGGATTCTGCTCAAGAAAAAAAAATATTTCAAAATCTCTGAGTCTGCATTTAAGGAATTGATTAAACCATCAAACTGTTTCTGACTTGGTATATAGCTTGTTGAAAAAGAAGCCAAGAAAGATCTGGAGCCAGAGGAAGCTGTCCCCAATGACCAAATGCAGCTTATTGCGATTAATACCGATGACGAGAATGACGAGGAGGAGTATGAGGCATGGAAACTAAGGGAGATGAAGAGAATCAAAAGAGACAGGGACGAAAGAGAACAGTAAGTGACAGACACACACACACACGGCTAGGCCAAAAGAGCTACATTTTGTGTAATTGAAAATCCACTCATGAAATGAATATAAGTTGTTCCTACATGTCGCTGAATCGAACTGAATTGACCACTTTCACATACCCCCACAATGCTTTGTGAGCTTTGCTGGTTTCCAGTAAGTTCAAATGGAACAAGGTGGTTCCCATTCCCGTAATGCATTTAGAACTCAGCATGAAAATTCTTTTTTTTGCTAGTTACAAATAATTCAAAACAAACAGATTGAGTGGCAATCCTGTGGTGTCAAAGTTGATGTTAGAGCCTCAGTAGGTTGAGAAGCTAATCAATTAAGCGTTTGATTTTTATTTTTGTTTTGGTTTTTTGGGCAGCCTCATTTCTGGTCTTTTTTTTCAAAAATGGCTATGCTAGGTAAATTTAGAGTCCGGGAGAATCCGCGATCGCGGAAAATGACATGTTATGCGCGTATTTGGAATTCCCGTATTTGCGCGGAAAACAGCGGATTTCGTATTTATCTACTAGAAAAGTCATTAAATTGTTTTTTAACGATCAAGTACAAGAATAATCCACTTTGTGATCATGTAATTATCGCGGAAAGGAAGTCAATTCCCACCCCATGCAGCGATCGGGTCATGGTTGAACAGGTATCAATCATCCTTAATTCGGGCCTAATTGCTCCTTATTTACCTGGAGATAGACCACATGTGGACACGTCACAAAAGACAAGATGAAAGTCGCACAGTGATGGTGTGTTTTAATTCATCCTTGAGATGCATGCATTCAATTGTGTATAATCCGTTCATGGTACTCATGTGTATCCTAAGTTGAATAAATGTGCATTTGACAAGTGAAATCTATGATTTGCTAAACTGGTCCATTCCCTGTGTCACTGATCAAGATGCCCGGGTCGAGATGAGCTGAGCTAGCCGATCTGCTTCACCGCGGCGTGCACTGCACCACTGCACTGAGCATGGCCCGGCTCCAGGAAATTCCCCAAGACAGCTAGGCTTTATAAACTAATACCGATCTTTTTTGACTTAACAGCTCATGACCACACATAATTTATCACCCATGTGTAATTTCTGATCGCAAATTTGCAATACAATTCATAAATAATTAAAATAATTGCAAACTAATTCATTGTTTTGCATCAAATTTCGCCACCTGGCCATCCAGGGCAGCACGCAGCGGTCTCCATATTGCAAAGCCTGCCAAAGCCTAAGGTACGATCATTGCATTCTTAAATGACATATTTTTGCAATTAAACCACACAGTGATTTATTTGGATTTCAAATCTAGGTTTGTAATTTTTTAATTATTTTAAAAAAAATAATCCGGACTTAATTACCGTTGTTTATTCTTGTTTACTCGCAATTAACATATGGAACTGTTGTTCACTGTGGTGTTTGGATTGATCCATTTGATTTATGGGGGTGAGGTTGTTGCTTTACTGTAAATACTCAATAGGGAGCGAACACAAATGCGCTAAACAAATTGCCTAGACAGTGTTGCTGTGCTGATGTGCAGATTGACACGCTTGCCGCATATTTTGATTCTTAATATGCATCGTTTTAAAGGTTTGCCAGGGATTAAAGGCATTGATTTTTTCGTATTTTTATTGACATGATCGAAAGATGGATTTATTTACACTTCTGTAAAATGGATATGGTTGTTTACCTGGACCCTTTAGGTGCGTAATTACACAGATTTGTTACATTTTCAGCGTGGAAAATGGCGATTTTTCAGTGCGCGGAAAAATGCGGAATTGCCGAAAAGTTAAATGCGAATTCTCCCGGACCCTAGGTAAATTGATCAAATGTTAATTGTTAATGAAATGAGTATGTCATTCTTCTTCAAATTTAGATGTATGTCATACATGTGAGTTTGGAAACAGGCCAATTTTTGGGACCTTACAATTTGTGTTTTTACTTGTTTAGATTGGAGAAGGATCGACTAGAGATTGAACGCAATCGCCATCTCACAGAAGAGGAACGAAGGGCTGGACCAGCGCATTAATAACAGTCATCACAAACAAAACCTTCAAAGGTCGCTACAAGTTCTTACAGAAATACTATCATAGAGGAGCCTTCTTCTTGGTACTTTATTAGACATGGTCCGCAGGTATCCAGTATGGCTTTGCTGTTTCACTGGTTGTCACCCCAAAAATTTGTTGGTGTCGATTGTTAGTTGACAACCATGTATAAAAGGTTTCTTAATTCAAAAACACTTTGTTTTTTCACTCATTTAGCCTTCAGTTTATCATTTAAGCCCTGTACTGCATACTAGCCACACGACTAACTCCCACTTTCTGCTGCTGAGGGGATATTGTGGCTCACACAGTTTTACTCATTTACCACACTTCATAATGCATATCATGTTTTATAAATATTTCATTCATATTTCATAACAATAACCTTGATCTTTTTCCACCATTTGGCAAGCTAAGGTGTGTGAGTTACCATTTGGACTGTAAATCTAGCTTGGGTAATGGTCAATTTTAGGCCAAGGCACTTTCTCAAGTCAACTGTCATTGTATCCTAAATAAATGATAGCAAATTTCTTGCCAAGACCCAAAGGATTGTTTTGGTATGCTATAAGCCTGACCTGACAAGTATATTAGTACTAGCGTGTGGGCCTGACGTTTCGATCCTAGCAGGATCTTCATCAAAGGCAAACTGCTAACAACAGCCGAAGACAAAACCATAATATACAACAAGGAACACAAGACAGGAACCATGCTCAGGGAGGTGTAAAGAGGGGGCGATAGAGCTGAAAAAAGAGAACAATGGAAATTAATGAACACAGATAAGTGAGCGATTGCCAAGAAATCAGTGGGGCAAGGAGAATGGAGGACGGTGAGTGATGGGCAAAGGACTGGGAGAGCCAGCTGAAAAAAAAGAACATAAGAGGTTAATGAACAAGGGGATGGAAGATAATGACCAGGAAATCAATAGGGCATGGACGGGGTAAAGCTGAAAGAGAACATGGGACATAGAGTAGCTGAGGAGGGAATACATGATGATCACAAAGTATGGGGCAACGAAGACCGGGAATGAGACACTGAACGAGAGAAAAGAAGGTGGGGAAAATTGAAAAATGATTTGAATAGACACCAAGATTTTCCTCTGAAGAACGCTTCTATGTGCCATAGGTCCACATCAAGCACCAAGCAAGTTGGAAACACGTGGTCAGCCACTTCAACTTACCTAACTATACTTTTTTCTGATATGATTTTACAGGGTATTGAATCTCTTGCAAACCGTCCCCGACACTGTCCCCGTTCTCAGAGAGAAACGATGTGGATGATGCGTCTACTCACCATCCACCCCCTGGTCTCAACATCCAGGAAGGTGACAGACTAGTCCCCTTTTTTTTTTCTCAAATGTAACCTTCCCCCTTCACCCCCCCTTTTTTCAGCTTCTCTTTTTCAGGTTTCTCTGTAGGCCTACGTTTTTACCATGCTTATGATTATAGGCTTGATTTTCTTGTTCATGATCACTATTTTTAATTATTTTTCCACATTATTATTATGCGTGTTTTTGTTTTGTTATGTTATATTAGTGTTTTGTTTATGTTATATTTTATATTATGCTTTGTTTTATTATGTTATATATGCTTTTGGTTATGCTATATTATGCTTTGTTTTGTTTATTGTTATTTTTTATTCTTGTCTTGTTGGATGTTATTTTGCTTTATTTTGGTTATATGTTAAAATTATCTTTTGTTTATTATGTGCTATTCACAGTCATTTTTTCATCACTTCCTAACTTCCCCCCCTTCTTTTCTTCTCTTTCATGTTTCTCAATCCCGTCTTCTTTGCCCCATCCGTTGATCATCAGGTCTTCCCTCCCTCAGCTACTCTATGTTCCCCATTTCTCTTTCAAGGCTTTTACCCTGTCCATGCCGCACTATTGATTCCTGGTCCATATCTCCATCCCCTTGTTCATTAACCAACCTCTTGATTGTTCTTGTTTTTCATCTGGCTTCCAGTCCTTGTTGCCATCCCCTCCTTCCTCGGCCCTTACTCCCTGAGGTGCCACCCACTGAATTTCTTGGCTATCGTCCACTTATCGTTTGTTCATTAATTTCGCATTGTTCTCGTTTTTTCAGCTCTCCTCTCTCCCCCTTTACAAACCTCCCTGTGCATGGTCCTGTCTTTTGTTCCTTGTTTGTATAGATATATGTTTGTCTTCTCTGTTGTTTTGCAGTTTGCCTTTGATGAAGATCCTGCTAGGATCGAAAACGCGTCATGCCCACACTCTATTATACATTTTTACAGTTTTTACCTAACACAGGCTATTTTGTGGAGAAGCAGTTGGACAGCATTTACTACTTTTTTTGAAGTAATTTTAGGCAGTATTGGCAGCTGAAAAAGATTGTCTAAAAGGCACTATCAGTGATTGTCTAAATCAAAAATCCAAAATTATGAAAAATAGATTTAATTTTCCATTTTTGTTATTTTATTAGTGGTTTATTCTTTTAAGTTGCTTGTTCCGATCGTCTTTGGGACCCCCCTGATTTACCTGGAAGTAGTTATCGATTTTTGCATCAGATGAAAGGCCGTATTTTTCTCATTGTCGTCCTGAAATTTGCCCTCAAATCCATTTCATCATTTCATCCCAAGATTAAAACACAAAAAAAAAAACACCGTTTTTAGTGGTTAACCATCATATTAGCACAGTATTGAATAGGGCTTGGCAACATGCATTATTACCTGCCATCTACCATCAAAACTGCAAGTTTGTTTCCCACGGTCTTGGAGGGGTGTCTGTGCAAGTGCCAGCCTCTCATATCAAGTGAAACACCAATACACATAAGTCGGAAAAAAGCACCTTTAACCTACCCATAAGTGATAAGACCAAAAGCAACCCAATAATGACAAACTCGATGTTTTAAGTCCTTGCTGTCCGTACAGACACTAACCTACAACACGTATTGATGGAGATCATGTCTTTGAACACGTGCTTGAGATGTAACTTTTTTCCGTAATTTTCCGGATTTTGGCCATAAATAAAAAAAATCTAAAATGTTAAAAAAAAATTTTCATTTCGGAGATCAAAGTATCAATAATATAGGTAAAAATCTGATCAAAAACCCCAGTTTTAAATACCAATTTATTTTAGAGAAGGGTTCTTGTACCCCAAAAATCGCGTAAGAAAATATGTTCCCCGGACCTTCACCGGATGGCTACGCTAAAATTTGGCCTTCCCTCTTTTCGAAATTTTGGATTTACAGGAATGGGACTACTCCCTCTGTTACATCCTGACTGCTGTTTTCTCACTTTTCTGTCAATTTTTCAGTTTGAAAAATAACGTGTGTAAATTCTGAGAATTTATCCTTCACTTTTAATCTACTCTTGGCCAAATTTCAAATATTTTTGAACTCTTTGGTCTAATCACTGATAGTGTCTTTAATCTTCTGCAGGAAGTGGAATCTTTGACACCACAGGATAGCTGTGGTCCGCCGTACAAGTGTTACCACTTCTTAAAATATTACTGGTGAATTTACACCATTCCCATTTTTACACTCTTCATTTTGATCCTGAATTAATTACTCCCTTCAGAATAAAATTAGCTCTAAAATTTTGTGTTTGATACAGTTATGATAATATCATTATTTTTTCCTATTGAATTTAATAGACCAAGAGAAGATTGTTTTAAGAGAGTGTGTCTAATCCCACATTGGAAGATCACTTTGACAAGACGGTATTGCCAAAAGTTATGCAGGTAAGAGAATTAACAAAACTTGAAAATCGGCCATATACCTACTTTATCCAGAAATGACATGTTTTTGACACATTCAATAATACAGTGCATGCATGGATTCCTTAATAGTGGTTATCAGAGAAAGACTTTGTACACTTAGTGCTTGTTTCTCTGGTATCCATGTAAGCACAGTCCCTGTGGTCTGGTGAAACTTCTGCCACATAAGCGTGATGGACTGTGTTCTGTCTTAAAGGCTGACTCAGAGATTTTGAAATGTCATTTCTTTGTATAGTAATTATAAATAGTCATCCAGAACTAAAGATAGTCACCTTAAATGCCTAATTCCAAAGTTAGAGATGAATCAGAGTTTTCGATTTCATGCAGTAAACTTTTATGCACGGTATAACAGTGCCATAGGATACCGTGTATAACGGAAATTCCGGATCCGGAATTTTATAACAAAGTTGTGATTTTCTATAAAAAGGACTTCAATTTTAGCTTAGTTATTTCACACAGTGATTAGTATATGGACAACCATTATGTATATATAAAAAACACGATTTGTTTGAAAAATGAGTGCGCCCTCATCGGGAAATCTCTGAGTCAGCCTTTAAATTGAATGCACACTGCTTAGTTCAAGTCTTAATCATTAAAAAAAAACAAATGTTGTTACACGACCGCTAGGCCCGTGTAACGTAAGGAAAATGGGGTAAACGTGTACACGTAATGGTAAAAAAAAGCAAAACAGCAAACTTAAATATTTGATTCTGAAAAGGAAAATGCACTGCAAAATTAACTAAATTTAGACTCACAGAGAGTTTTGCTGCCCTAATATGCATGTAGTTGTTGTATACTGACCCACATGGGCTCAGAAATATGTTCCAACTTTCTAAGCAACACACACGAAATTTTCGGTGAGAAGCACCGGTCCAGTGGAAAACTCAGATGCGGTTGGACGGCTAAACCTGGTGGGTTTGCCTGCTCGGGCTGAGCCCAGGGGCTGAGTCGGGTCTTAAGTTTCGAACGACATACGGGTACATGTTACACTTCGTCTAATAGGACCCATGTAACGTAAGAGGAAATACACGGATAATACCTGCCTAGTTTGTGGGGCACCAATAACTGATTACATTTACTGGTACAATTCTAAATAGTTCCATTTTTAAAGAATGTATAACCATAACTTGTCCTTAACTTGAAATTATTTTGTATTGAGATGGAGAAGTGATGCTGTTTGGCTTAATTAGCGGTCTGGTCCAGGGACCTTTGACATGGGCAGGGTACATATCTAAAAAAACATTGGAGGGGGGAACATCAATCAAAAAGAAAAAAAATCAAGGGGGGACACCATTTGCATGTGCAATTATTGGAGCACACCAACAAATAAATTGAATTACATGTTATAAACACAGGACTGCTGTTTCCTTCAACGAGTTCATGCAATTTTATATTGGTCATGTTTGTTGTCGGACAGAAAACTTAAGCTATTTGTCAATTTCTGCAGAAGTACCATGTATTGCTCTATAGAAAACATACATGTGGTATTATGCAAACTCTTCAAAAATTGATGGTGCAATTGATATTGAAGAAGTCAATGTAAGGTGACTTAGCTTTCAATGATCTTCTAGTGAGTGTCAATTCAGAACAACTGCTTCTGAAATGATACTGTACCTTGCATACAGTGAAAGAGGGCTATCATCAATATATTAACAGAATATATCGGAGATCAAAGCACCCAAACTCAGTTTGTAAGTGGTCAGGAGGCACTTTAAATAATCTTTCACATTCCCTAGAATTTTTTTCAAAAACTTTTGCTCAATGGATTTCTTGTCTTTTTTTTGTAGGTCAAAAATTTTGGCAGATCTGGTCGCACAAAGTACACACATTTGGTTGACCAAGACACAACCAAAATGGACTCGCCCTGGACAGCAGAGAATGCCATCACCCGCAAATTTCAGTTGTCGGTCGCAGGAGGAATGAAGCAAACCTTTGATAAACCAACTCGTAAGAAGAGAACTGAAACATCATAGATTTGAGATAAATTGAGTACTGAAATGTTTCCATTCACCATAAGGAGGACTCACTGAAGATTGGAATGGAAAAATGAATTGGTCAGTTCAGCCACAAGTTTGAAATCAGAAAAAATAGGTTTCTTGAATGTTGTACCAAATACATCCTGTTAAAAGAGACTGAAAGTTTCTATTTGTGGAAATCTCATTCAATTGTCAGGTGTCTGTGTTCTGAAGATGTTGCTGTAAAGATGGATTAGCTAGGATAGATTGTGGAAAGACATAAAAAGCTTACCATCTTAGATGTGTTTTGTAACATGTAAATTTTGATGTCACCATGAAATAACAACCTCTTAATATACAACCAGTGTAATCACACAACAGTGATTATGAATAATCAGTGTGACATAAAACCTGTTACAAATTACATTGTAAAATGTCTAAACAACCTATCTACGGTATCAAATATATGTGATTTCATTCACATGTATTTGGGCAGATTTCACCTATGGGACAGGGAACTTCATAGAGACTTGATTTGTAAGCCAACATTGTGTCTCTAACAGCTTTTACAGATTAACACTGGCCTATTAGAGAATCGCAAACCTACTGACTACAGAAGTAATGAGTCATACGATACAGATAGGACCTGGGAAGAAAGCTCAAAAGATTTTGGGTTCCTGTTTATTTTCCCCACTGTATGAGTTCGACAGACGACTATGAAATGAGCTCTGTGCATGCATCTGTATGTGTGTGCGTGTCTGTCTGTCTGTGCATCTGTTAACCTTCTGTTTTCAGTCATTGTACATCTATACTTCGACTTGGAGGGAGTGAGTCTTCAGAACTACCTCAACATGTGAAGGGTCAAGGGTTATCTGGAGGTCATTTGAGGGTCATTGGGGATATAATTACGTAATGCGTAATTCCCAAGTTTTGCTTGTTGGTGATTGATATTAATAATCTATTTTTTCCTTGTTTTACTTTTTATGTGTAATTACTAACAGAATTTCTGTCTATAGACAATGAAACATCTGTTTTCTACAAGCCCATTTGGTTAGCCTTGAACCTTGAACACCACACACATTACTGCAGGACTGTCCGCAGGATTTATTTTAGGGGGTGCGGACTTCCAAAAAGTGGACCTACTAACCCTCCCTAAAATGGCTTTATTGTCAAAATTTCTCAAAATTTTGTACCTTTTTATCAAGAAAATCATTCCATTTGTGGAATTTGGTGGTGCAACTGCACCCCCATCCCCCCCCCCCCCCACTGGCGTACAGGCCTGCATTACTGACTTGTGCATTCCCTATTTGGCAGAGTTGAAAACCCTCAGCTTGAAATTTTGATCACAAGATATTCTACCAGTTCTACCCAGAGTTCTACTGCTGTCTGCCAGAGTAAATCACATGTCAGATTATCTATTGCGTTTCTACACATTGTACTGAGTTACTGCATTTTGCTTAATGCTTCTTTGAAAAAAGAAATAAACTCAAACAACAATTCAATTTTTTGTTTCTTTTTGTTCTTTATTTATCTAAGCATGTCACTATGAGCTAATAAAATCTCAATTCCCATGGCACAGTTCAATGGCTTTCATTCACCAGTGTAATGAGCAAATACACACCCTGGATTTTTAGCATGATTTATGATACCCAGAATATGCATGGTCACCTGATGTTAACATGTGCCATGCATCCAAGGTTACTGAACTGAGCCCTTGGTAGATTAGCATACCTTACCTCATAGTGTTTACTTACGTTAAAGTGGCACTCATCTATTGGACAGTATTTTCATAAAGTAATATGTAAAATATAATGCTTAAACCTTAACAGAAGATGGAAATATATGGAGGCCATATGACAAGATTATGTAATAATTATATGATATTGAATGGCTTTGAGTATGATACGAGAATATATTGCACGAGCTAGAAAAATATTGTAAGACGAGTACAATATTTTTCTAGCGAGTGCAATATATTCTCATATCATACAAAAAAGCCATTCAATATTATTATTATTATTTAAATATCAGGCTGACCCAAACAAAACCTTGCATTGACAGTGTTGTAGTCCAACTGGCGAACGAACATTGTTTCAATAAGGCGTTCTCACTCAAATGCCCGGATGCGATACAATATTAAAGAGAATATTGTATTGCACCCGGGGACTTTTACCAAAACTGTACAATACAAAGATTTCTTTGCACCACTCGGAAGCCTGATATAAATAATAATTATATAATATTGAAAGGCTTTGAGTATGATACAAGAATATTTTTCTAGCGAGTGCAATATATTCTCATATCATACAAAAAAGCCATTCAATATTATTTTTAAATATCAGGCTGACTCAAACCAAACCTTGCATAGACAGTGTTGTAGTCTAACTGGCGAGTCTTGATCATCATGATCAAACACTCCAGCCCAGTCTACCAGTCTGAACAATGCCCTAAAAATGCCCGGATGCGATACAATATTAAAAAGAGTATTGTATTGCATCCGAGGACTTTTACCAAAACTGTACAATACAAAGAAATCTTTGTACCACTCGGAAGCCTGATATAAGTATTAGAAGTATTTCACCAGGTGTGCTGCCGATATAATTAAAGGAGTAATTAAAAAAGTGATGTCTGAGAATTGAACTTGGGCCCTCTGGCATGCCTTAATCGCTTTTCCATGGAGCTAAGTGAAATATGTAGAATTATTATGAGAGAAATGATGACAATGCAACCATGGTATAATTAATTACAAAAAGGAACTTGCTGTTGATGCTGATTCGAACCCATGACCTCTTGTTAGAATCAAGGTGTGGTAATCCATTAATTGCGTACAATAGATTAATAATGCACCCATGTTACAAAAGTGACAGGAGGAGATTTTTTGAGGATATTAATTCCTCTCAAATTGCACTGGATCGATCGTAGACCACCTACCGAGAAGGTTTCGAACAAGTACAAAAGAAAACCGCAAAACCTTTGTTTTGATCTAGCTTGCTATCTTAATCGTCCTTATAGAAAACCATGCTTTGAATTTCTGTCGTGCACGACAGAAATTACTAAATCATGTTATTACATAAAGACGGCATATTCGGCTTATTCACTTCAGGTGTGATCTAATACTTTGGTAAGCTTCAAATATGCAAAAAACCAGGGTTCAAAAAAATTTGGGGGCGCTTCTTTCTTATGCAGAGGGGGATATTGCGAGTGTGCGCATGTCTGTGTGTGTGTGTTCCAGTTTGCTTAGGTTTTCGTTTTTCGCATCCCCTAAGTCCGATTTAAACCAGACTTGGGGTTAAGCTGCAATAGGGATTCCTTCATATGTCGATGTCAGAGGTCATGCACCAAGGTCAAAGGTCATCTGAGGTCATGTTGTTTATGTATGTATGTGTGTTCCAGTTTGGTTAGGTTTTCGTTTTTCACGTCTTGTTTGAAAAGTTTGAGTCCGATTTAAACCATTATTATGTTTGTATGGATCCAAGTGTAGGAAAATATTGGATCCAAAACATAATAATGATAAAATTGGATGATTTGCGCCCAATATTTATTGGTCTCGCTATAATAAAATATTGTACGTCTCGCCCAACATTTTTGCAACTCATAGCTCGACCAATAAATATGGGCTCAATCAATCCAATTTATACCAAACTTGGGGTGAAGGTGCAATATGAATTCCTTCATATGTTGTTGAGGTGAAAGGTCACATACCAAGGTCAAAGGTCATCTGCAGTCATGATCCAGTTTGGTTAGGTTTTTGTTTTTTCAGGTCTTCAAAGAAAAGTTGGAAGTCTGATTTAAACCAGACTTGGGGTTAAGGTGCAGTAGGGGTTCCTTCATATATGTGAATGATGTCAAAGGTCATGGACCAAGGTCAAAGGTCATCTGAGGCCATGTTCCGGTTGGGTAGGTTTTCATCTTTAAAAAGTTGAAGTCTGATTACACAACTTAACGTGGGTCAAAGGTGAAATACGGGTTCCTTCATATGTTGTTGAGGTCAAAGATCAGATACCAAGGTCAAAAGTCATCTGCGGTCATGTTCCACTTTGGTAAGGCTTTCATTTTTCGGAAACTGCTATAGTAGAGCTGTTAAGCATAAGGATCGTTCATTTTTTGAAGAAAGCATGAAACTTGGTACATGACTTCTATAGCATCAGAGGTTCCGAAAAAAAAGACCCAAAAATATTACGCCCCCTGGTGGCCGCCATATTGAATTCCAAAATGGCCGCCAAAATCACAATTTTTTGGACATATCTTTAATTCTAACTAAAACCAAATTTGAGGTGTCTAAACCTATGTTTTTGATACCAATGAACCTTATGGTGATCTCAGAATTTTATTTGGAGGATGCCATATTGAATTTCAAGATGGCTGCACGAAATTTTAAAAATGGCTGTCAAATTTGCCAGTTTTAGCCATATTTTCAGTTCTGTAGCAGTTCTGATTAAAGTTCAGGTGTCTATACCTATGTTTTTGATACCCAGGAACTTTCAGTAATCATAAGTTGTTCTTCAGGTGGCTACTATATTAGATTTCAAGATGGCGGCAAGATTTTTAATTAAAATATTGATTAAAATACAGATTTCTAGCAGTTATGTCTCGTTTGGGCCCATAGATGTTAATAAAGGGAGATGCCGTACGCCCGCGTTGAAGAATAGGCGGCTACCCTAACCGTGTTTTGAAAATTATAAATATTCATTACTAATTCACACGCGCATGCGCCGTAACCTGTTGGCCTGGAAACGGAACATCGTTCGATGCAAATGGGTGAATATATGAATAAATTGGTACACCAAATTATGGAAATCAGGGAATACATGAATAAATTGGTACACCACGCTATGGAAATAAGTACGCACTGCGGCAAAAGATGGTTACGGCTTTTGCGCTGGCATTCGCCGTCTTGTGTTATATTGAAGTCTGTGTTTGGGCCCGAACAGAAACCTCTATACCACATATAAAACATACGCTACCGTGAAAATAGTCCATCACGCTTTGAATCGACACGGTGGATCGTCCTTAACCTATTTTTTTCCAAATGGTAAAGAATACAATCTTCCCGAGACCTTGCAGGTGGATAAACACTGTGGGTGCGTCTTAAAGGTCCCAGGAAATGAGATGATAAACCTACTTCAAATCTTTATGGGACATTCCATTCCAATAAACAGGGCCAGAAAAAAGAATACACTACCAGTGACATCATTAGTGAAACTATTGATTTTCAGTCAGTGTCGTGAATAGATTCACACCAGTCACCTGGAATTTTCTATTACTCTCTGAAAAATCAATAGTTTCACTAATGATGTCATCACCAACCCAAATATTGAATGCTTTCTGGTCCCTCCTTGTAGACTTGACACAAACCACATCAATTCTATTTGCATTTCCTGGGACCTTTAAGGTCACGCAGGGTAGGTGTTGAGCGCTAGCGTATCCCCCTTTCACTTCTGAGAAGGAAATATCCCGCGGTTTCGATAGCTACCCCGGGGGGACCTATACCATCTTGGAAGTGACGCGTATGTAAGGCTGTTAAGAACCCCCTTTTCAGCATCGTTGTCACCCAAAGACCCACTTTTTAAATGTTACCCAAAGAGCCCATATTTTGTGAAAATTTTAACACTGTCACCAAAGGACCCTATTTTGGGGGAAATTTTGCAAAAATCTCACCTAAAGACCCCATATTTGGAAAAATTTGCAAATTTGTCACTCGGAAAATCCCCATTTTGTGGCAATTTGGCTCTCTATCACCCAAAGACCCCTATTTTTCAGTGAGTCACCGAATGCCCCTGGGTTTGGAAGCACGAGTCTTATACCCATATCCATTTCATATGGGAGTGCCCCCCCCCCCTTCGGGTAGCTATCGTCCGCGACCTTACTTTTTGCACAGTATCCCACTGGTAATCTCAGGCAGTGGAAGAAGGAAAGGGAAGGTAGGCTCTTGAGTATCCCCGTCTCTCACCGAGAGACTTACCTACAGCTCTTGATTGTGCCCACTTCTACCGGCACACAGTGCTGCAGTAGCAACAGCTCCTCTTCCTCGCTGCTGGACTATGTCCCAAGAGGAAAATGACTAACAACCTGACGATCACCGCAAAAAAGAGTGCGTATTTGTGTTGTTAGTTCTAGGAGCGCTTTCCTGTAACACACGACAGGGGTCCTCCTGTGATTATGAAAATGGCAAATGGCATTTAGGGAGGGAGAGGGCCTAGAGATGAAAAAAACCATGTTTTGTCTTCCGAAGCTTTCAGTATGCTTGATACCAATTTAGTGGTGGGCAACCAAGGTTTCTTCAACCCTGCCCGCGGCTAATGTCTGTTCTGGAGAAATACTGGATGTGTCGTAACAGGCAAGGTCTGGTTCTTTGTGAGAAACCGCCCGTGGAGAGGATGGCACGCCATATTCGACAGAACAAGGCGTGTATTTTGGAACCCCGTCGCCCCAAGGCGCTGCCCACGAAAAACGCCGTCTTCCTAGGCAGATCAAAGAGACTGCATTCTCTAGTGGCTCTAATTCCTGGCTCAAATTCATCAGACCTCTAAGAACTGGATCACTAGCGGCAGGTCCCACTCCGGAACGAGTGAACAAACGTGTGACGTGCCGAAAGCTATTTCACAGATTCGTAAGAATAGGGTTATTAGAGACAACTGAATCTGCTCTGAAACCCCAATGGAGTGCCCCAATCGCCGCGGTGGGTCAGCACCCCGACTGTTTGGGCACCAAAACTCTCGTGAAAGATTTCTCTTAGGAAATTCCAAATTGCCCTACAGACGCAGACAGCGGACCGATCTCGCGATTGGCGAACACTATAGGACCGGCGGAGTTTGAGAATATGTATATTCTCCACCCAGCCTTTAGCATGGAGCGCAGTAGTCTGTTCAGAAAGTCGCGTCTGAATGTACAATTGGCAAATGTGCCAAACAGTCAGTTGAGAGCGGCGGATGGTATCCCTGGGACGAACGGGTCGGCTGAGGACCGCTTACAGACTCCCGTCCTGAGGGGGAAAAGACAAGGTTCCCGACTAGCAGCTCTAGAAACCTTGGGAACCACAGTCGATGGCCGCATGGGCGGCAACACTAGTCAGAACCAGTCAGTTATTTAATCAACACTTTAAACCATTTAATTTCTCTTTTTGATACCAAAGCGTGCTCCGACGGTTGAAGTAGATGTCATGATCGATGGTATCAAAGGAGCAGATAGATCAAGCTAATGAAGAAAACAGCTTTGTTATCATCCAGGGCTTGGGTGATATCAATCTTTACCTTGAGCAAGCAGTTTCAGTAGTATGCTTATTTTTGTAAGCCAGACTGATGTAATTCATCAAGATTGTTTGACCGCATATTCTCATTGACCTGGATACTAGCTGCTTTCTCAATTAATTTTACCGACAAAACCAATATTGGACACGGCCTGTAGTTTTTTTAAGTCATTCCAATCCAATGTAAGCGGCCAAATTTCCTTGTCCGTCATTAAGTTGAGGATATCAAGATGGATCCTACTGGATGTCTCGAGCAATCACATCAATGTAGTTAAAGGGGCGACGACCCTATTTGGCACGGTAACCTCCCAACATGTTCCGTCCTGAAACACTGATCAATCGCACGACGACGATGACCGACAAATCGTGCTCGACGTTGGGCAACAAAGAGGAATTTGCAGATATCTCCCTAATATATCTGTGCTTTGGTCATGTGCTCACGCCAGGATATGCTTTGTACTCGCATACGAAGACTCTTGTAGGTGCCGTCCAGTCTGTCATGTGACTCTTTCTTCAATGTCCACGTCCAGGTCTCCATATAACAAGATACCTCTACACAAGATCTAAATAACTTCATGCAGCTTTGTTGAATTGGAGATTGTCAGGCAGGCATTCCAAGCTTTTTCCTTTCGTTTTTGGTTATTGTTTAAGGAAATAGACGAGTCCCCTAATTCCCATACAAAACATGCAATCTGACAAATAGGGGTAAATTTCACCGAATGTTTACCACCTAACTCAACATCCTATATATTGCAAACTATACTTTGCTAGATTGCCCCTGCTCACACAACCCAACACCTTAACAGCAATTTTGCCAAGATCCGGCATTTTTGAAGTTTGGCCCCCTGTACACGACCAATCAAAATAAAGGTCATTGAACTTTATCACATTTTCACCAATATTTCGGTAATTAATGCATATGCAGTACCCTATTCGGTTTTAGCTCTCATGCACATCAAATTCAAAACGGGTGAATATCTGCGCAGAAACTTACAGATGGAGTTTTGGCGTGAAAGGCCATGCTAATCAGATGAAACTTGGTGTAAAAGTAAAATGTAAATATTGTCTGTGCATTTTTGAGTCAAAAATCAATGACTTAAGTTCACCCTCCAATTTCCACAACTAAAAGGCTACTCAGAGATTTTTGAAATATAATTTTATTAAAATAGTCAACTAGAACTAAAGATAGTCACCTAAAATGCTAAATGTCCAAAGTTTGAGATGAATCGATTTTTCGTTTTGATGCAATAAACATTTAGTATACAGACGTCCCCAAAAAAATATACAATCAAAGATTATTTTTTTGCCAAAAACCTAAGTTTTTCATCTCAACTGGGCGTTAACTGATTCTGTTTAGAAATTTCCAACTTTCATAAGAGTTTTATTTGGTGTAATTGGGGTCTGTTCAGGAGTTATGGCCAATTTCGGAAGATACGTGAAAACCTGTTAGGTCAGTTTCGGCTATCCCGATAGCTATCACACAGTTGACAACAAAAATTCCGGATCCGGAAATTATAACAAGCAGTTGTAATTTTCTAAATCAATGACTTCCAGTTGGGCTTAGCTATTTCACCAGTGATTAGTATATGCGACAAGCATTATGTATATGAAAATGAAGACGCCCTCTTGGGAAACTCTCCGAGTCGGCCGGGGGGGGGGAGGGTCGGACACGATCTGCTCGATTTGGGCATGGGGATTTCCGAAACGGTCATTTAGGAATTCTAATGTATTTCCTCGCCAGCATCGGTCCCAGTGACATGCAAAATCACCTTTTAAACCTTAGTTCAATACATCTTATGTTAATATCATGATAATTTAGGAAAAAATTATTGACTTCAAAATACCGTCGGGGTCTGTGAGCTTAACCCCGCCGCAAACAATAGTGTGTAATTCCCATAACCGGTCATTATATTTAAATATTCGTGACCAGGCAGAGCCTTAGACGTCTGTGTGTGACCGTCGATATGCTTAAGAGCGACCTCCTACCGTTAGTCTTTGCAAAGCCTAGCACATCGGTTACGCAGGAAGTTGATGACGTTCTGTTGCTGTCCTACCCCATCTTCCCCACACCCCACCCCGTTTAACATCATGCACCTACTTTTTTTCTGGCTGAATGAACATTTATATAAATAAAATACTAATAATACTATCGCAGATTCAACCCATCGTGTACCTCTAGTTACTTTTCAGAGGTATGGCATTTGTAATTCGGGGCTGTGCGTGGGTTGAAATTAAATTAAACTTCCACGTAAATTCTATTGATTGAAACATCGAGCCCTGATAGCAGCGAGAAAATCAATTCTATACTCCATGAAGCATTCAAAGTCAACGTAGCGCATTGACAGAACTCTTCAATACATTTTGACTAATCGTATTTGCTCCAAGTTGGTATTCAATGGAACAGGCGAGGTGAATGGTTAAGCTTTTGAACACGTTGTTTTTGATAGAAGAACACAGAAGTCTTTGAACTCTTTGTAAAAATGATGCTAACATGAAAGGCCCGATTATATTAGTTCGTGTATGAACAGGGGAATCGGGCTACATATTTCTTTACTGACTCCTCTATCCCAAATAATCGACGCTGTTGTCCAAAACTTTTTAATCCTGGTAAAACGATGGGTTGAATCTACTATAATAAACAAATTTAGAATTTGGCCTTATAGTAATAAAAAGCCAGGCACCATGATGGTTAGTAAATTTGAATTTACCACAGACAAAAAATCTTTGGATTTTAAAAAGTCAACACAACCAGAGCATAAAAAAAACCCCAAAAACACTGGTCGACTAAAATGGAGCCACGTTTTCGTTTATAACATCCAAATACAAATCCTTTAGCCACCGGGCTTCGCCCTAAGATTTCGGTAACTGAGAAAAATTGTAGTTTAGTTTTCTTACGATGTCAAACTTTTGACCTTTAAATCCTATCCTAGATCCACTTACCCCTATGAATAATATGGCTTGTTTAACAATATACCTTTATCAAAGAATTCAATTCAAATAGAGTAACAAAGTATACAAAATTTGTCATTCCATTTCTAATTAGATTTTGTACAACACTTAAAACTCGCTCTATAGTTTCCTTTTATGTGTAGTGGGTTATAGTGCTATCTCTTATGTTGAAAGGTCTCCAAAACTTGTTTATATTCAATTTTGGTGATGTGTATTATATTTATAATTTCAGGCACATGAGAAAAAGTGAAATGAACCTTCAGGGGAACATTTTTCCAAGAGTAAGGAATTTTGGTGGGCAGTCTCAAATCTGATGGTTAAAGAAAGGTCAGTGGACTACTGGTGTATCGCAAGGCCCGTCCTTGAAAATAGAGCCTTAAGTTTGGAGTTGTAGGCTAACAGAAAAATCAAGGAAAGGGGCGATTTTTAAGTTGTACACTGGTCAAATTTACTTTAAATTAAAGGTCGTTCGTTCGTGCGTGCAAGTCCAAAATCACAGTCGAAGAGATCGTTTTAACCAGCTTTAACCAGCTTGCCTGAGCGTCCTTACATCAGGATACACGCGGCCCCGGATCAGCACAAGAGTTGTTGAATAAATCCTGACACCACCACAAGCCATTACCAATGGGACTTGTGGATACGCTAAGAAGAAGAACCAGTCTGTAGTTTCATTTTCCACGTTGATCAGGCCTGGAATTCCTCTTGGGGACTATAGACCTCACAGTCACTATGATGTGGCTATGGTGTGTGGCTCTACACAATCGCAGTTTGGTGGAAAGTTCTACTACATCTTGGAAGGAAGTACGGCTCGGTCGACCACGCCAGTTTGAGTCTGTTGAGGTTGACCCCATGCTTTCCTATCAAGGGTCAAAGCCTTGGGCTTGTTAGATGGCTGTCCACAAACTGCTTTAGGTTCAAAGTAGAGGATGACCATTGCTTCCAGGATGATCGATAGGGATACTGTGACGGCAGTGTCATGGATTGGGTAGCAAAAGTTGATTCGTGGAATTCTTGATCCTAAAAGGTGTGGGTGGGGGGATAGGCTACCAGGTTCATCACATTTCTGCGAGCTGATCGTTGATAAAGGTTCATCCCTAAGGTTTGGCAGGAGCTATGCCAGACAGTAAATTGGAAAAGATATTCTACAGGCGTCGCCAAAAGGCAACCACTAACAGTCTCGTGCGTCATCAGAACGGACATCACTCTTATGTGAATGTACACTATGAATCCATAACTGGTTTGCAGCGTATTCAGCAGTGAGTATGCCAAGGCAACAGTTGATGTATGTAAGGTGTCAAAAGGATGCACCCCATCCAGTTCTGCAAGCCTTCTGAGGAGGTTGACACGAGACTGAGTCTTGGCCAGCGATGCCTTGGTGTGTTCATTGAAAGTAAGGCTGCGTCCAATTGTGACGCCAAGGTACTCGGCTGTTGGGTCATGTGACAGATTTGTCTCCATTAGATGATTGTTTTGTTATCTTTTGCCGCATCGATTTTGCAAGGTGGGAAAACAGCTGACGTCTGAAGTGCCATCGCGTGAATGGAAGAATTGGCTTTAAGTGATTAGGTCTTCTGCAACATGTTTGTAAGGACTCAAAGGAATCAGCAGCTAATCCAAGTGCCGTGTCGTCTGCGTAGGAGTAATGCGAACAATCTCCTTTGGCCATATCTGAGACGTGAGTGTTGAAAAGACTGGGTGCAAGGACAGAACCTTGTGGGACACAGTTCCGAAGTTTGCGCTTTATACTGGTTGCCCAATTGATGTCTCCAGGACGAAAAGATCTGTCTGGATGAGCAGATAATGAACTTGACAAGCTTGACATTCGGGAAGATTTGGAGAAGCTTGAGGTGGTAGAGACCTTGGTGCCAGACTGTATCGTACGCAGCAGTTAGGTCTATGAAGACTGCTCTAAACTTCTGATTCTTCGGAAGGCTTTGTATCGATGTCATTAACTAGTCTTGCAATCTGAGCAGTTGTTGATTTACCTCTTCGAAAGACAGCTTGGGTGCGGGGGTGGTAAAATATTGCCTCGACCGTATCATTGATCCTGCCGATTATCAGTCGCTCAAGCAGCTTATGGATGTGAGGATAGTAGCGAGCTGGGTTTGTAACTTTGGCTCATTTGTGATTTCTTGGGCTTAAGGATTGCAATGACCTTTGAAGTATTCCATCTGGAGGGAATAGTGACGTTTCATTGCAAGAGAAGAAAGGAGAGTTGAGACATTTTTCCGACCCAACAGGTTCGGGTGCCATCCATCTTCTTCAAGGAATTCTGTATGGATGTTGTCATTACCAGGAGCTTTCCCATTCTTGAGAACTTAAATTGCTTCGGTGATCTCATATAGGTGAATGCTGGGACATGGGGCATGACGGTGGATAGGTTTGTAGAAAGCTGTTTAATCTCTGCATTAACCGCACGAGAGTGGGCTTTCGTCTGTGGAGTGTGGTCTTGCACTTTCCCTTGTTGACAAGTACTGAAGGATGGAATTTGCAGAGAAAGGACACTGCTAAGCGGGACCGCACGCCCGGTGAGTTGTTGATGGTGTTCCAGGCCTTGCGGCGTGATGTGGGTAATTGATATTGCGATATCTCCTCCTCCCATTGGTGCGTCTCTTTTGGCAAGGCAGAGCCAGTAGCTGGTTGCCCTTTGCTATTCTCTCAGTATCGCAGAGTTGGTATTACAATACATTGTATAACTCGTCGCATTCCTTGTCCCAACGGGGGTACGGCTTGTAGGGATTCCTTCTGCCTCTAGGACATGGAATGTTTAGCTGATTGGTGGCGCTTGAGAAGAACGTCAGAACTGCATCTTGATGTTAGATGAAAGCCGCGGTTCGGCAGCGTGGATGACAGTTCGCTGGTGAGTTGTTTGAATCTTGGACCAGTTGGCTTTCCTGAAATCCCATCTCTTCTGTAGAGGCTGGAGATCGTGACCTGATGTCAATGGTGACCAGGATAGGGGCAATGACCTGATCTAGGAAAACTAGGGAGGACCGTTCTGGAGCAGCGGGATCGGAAGTCGCTGGTGACTGTTGACAGGTTCGGGACAGGTCCATGTCCCAGGACCTTGACTAGAAAGTAGGGTGGAGCCTTACTATCAAACAGGCAGTTGGAGGTCTTGGGCTTCATCCATTAAGAGACGCTTTGCCATTCTTGTCAAGTGGAGTGATCCCAATGCTGTATTTTACAGTTGAAATATCCGCGGACGAAGGAGCTCCGCTGAACTGTGGAAGGAGTTGAAGTCTGCCTTGGCTGGTGGTGGCTTATAGCTGTTAGTGAAGGGGTTCATTGCTTCAAATGTTTTCCACTGGATGGGCGAATTCATTGAAGATTTGCAGGGTTGATCTCACTTTGTATGCCTTGCTTCACATAGGAAGCGATTCCCATGCTTGTTGTTGTGGGATGAAGCCAATAAGGTAAAAACTTCGATTTGCAGCTTCTCTCAGATTCGCAGTGAGCTTTATTGCGAGGAGGATGATATTCACTCCGTCTCCTGGAGAGCTGCAAGATTATGTCACGCTAGCATGGGTGAGACCCTCAACGTTCAGCTGGCAGCTACAGGCCTTTGGTTGCTTGCCATAAGCAAAGTTCCTCTGTGAGTAGTTCAGCCGCCTAGAAATTGAGGGTGGGTCTTCAAGATGTTCACTGTGGAGTTTTAAAACACGAGGTTTGGACTTAAGTGTTGTTGAATCAGTTGGCCACAGGTGATGTGACATTAACAAGGGTCGCCGCGAGGAAGGCTTCAAACACTGACACCCCACAATAAGGTGGTGACTCCATTTGGATAAAAAATGGTGCAAAATTATTGATGCAGCCAAAGGTTAAAAACGGAAAAAGACATGTCAAACAAGGTAAAGGGGATGGCCCGATTAAGTATATAAAGTTTTCCTCTGATAGAATGGACTTCACCTAAAAGGCCCCATCTGCAAAGTTCGCGCGATATTTAAAACAGTTTTGATGTTGTGACAGCTAGAAACATGATTTTGTGAGCCCCATAGGTAACTGTGTTAAAACTAATATTGGTCGACCAAAATGGAGTACACTTTCGCTCGTAACTCCCCAAACCAAACATCATTTAGCCTAAGATTTAACACGGTAAATGAGAAAAATGTAGATTTCTTCTGATACAAAAATTTCGAACACTTCCGGTTAAAATCTGGCGGTTCTGGGAACGAGGCAATTAGCGATCGGGCAATGGAACTTACAATGCACTACAGTTTATGCATGAATGCATTTCTAAACAGACAGATAGCGTTTTAAGATGCGGTTTGTGGTCAGGAAGTAGTGTTCAGAGTTTTGGAGCACATGTAACAAACAAGGGGGGAGGGGTAGGACATGCCAACCTAACAGCAACACAAATTCAAAACTCCAACTTCCGGGTGCTAGTCTGTTTCAAAAGACTTAAACGGTAGGAGGGCGCTCTTTACGCAGATCGAACGGTTACACACAGACTTGAATAAGACTAGGCCGGTCCCGCATATTTAAATCGAAATGACCGTTTGGAAAATTACACTTTTTGCAGCTGGGTTAATCCATAACCCGACGGATTTTGAAGTCAAATTTTTTTCTAAGTTTCAGAATTACTAAGCTCTTTTGAACAAAGGTTTAGAGATGATTTTTTTTAATTCAATAGGGACCGAGACTGCCATAGTAAAATGCATGTAGCAGTTCCACAAATTTACCGTTTGGAAACTAATCCCAATGCCCAAAATCGAGCAGATCGTGTCCACCCCTTGGTAACAAAGGCACGATCGCCGAATGAGTTGTGAGTTATGGAAATGAAAGAGATAAATGGATAGACATTCAACATCTACATCTCCTTCAAGACCCTAAGCTGCCGCCATTTCATTTCATAGTGCCCCTTGAAAGATAGCCTGTTTCAAGGCTGTTGCTAAAACCGACAAACTTGCTAATCTTTTCACACTGTATTTTATATTGACATTTATTTCTCAATTGTTTTGAACATTGTGTTTGCAGGTTTGAAATCAGTGGTTAGATGAAGAGGCTATCCTGTCAGGAGAAAGATTCAATTGAAACAAGTTATTTAAAAAAAAACTGTCGGGTCTCGCCAGGCAAATTTTACAAGAAATAAGAACAACATTAAAAAGCATTAAAGGATAGATGGTTTCTATTTTAAGTTGCACTTTTATTACAGACACATGATAAAAAGAAATCTCATAACTGAAGTAGCTGTTTGATTCATGAGCATAAGATTGCATTAGAACAATCACTTGTTTAACAACTTGATCTCCCGTTGACATTTGACCTTGGTGTGTGACATTTGAACTCACATAGTTGTAAGCTTTTATTTAACATAGGTTACGCCTTCCTATCATTTCAAATAAAGAAAATAGAAAAAACGATCAGTTGGGCGCAAAATGTGTTAAAACTGAATCCCCAAGTTATATTATATAAGCTTTAATTTAACATAGGTTACGCCTTCCTATCATTTCAATAAAGAAAATAGAAAAAACGATCAGTTGGGCGCAAAATGTGTTAAAACTGAATCCTCAAATTCTAAGCTTTGATTTAATGTAGGTTACACCTTCCTTTCTTTTCAAATAAAGATGTTACCTAAAACTTCGTCTTAAATAATATCAACACAATACATGGTAAAAGCTTCAATCATTACGTAGTATAACTCTACGTGGCCTGATCATTTTCTTACTTATAACTCTCCTATTTGTTACTCACCCTTTATCTATTCCTGCAACGTTTTAACCAAACTCCCATCAAAAAGCAAGTCTTCACAGAGACTAAAATCAAAGAAATGCTTTTTAAGGCCATTTCAAACATGCAATGATGTTATTCTTTGTCTGAAATTGCATCGGATTACACACCCAACACTAAAACTCCAAAATTAATAGTAGTACGTAGATCATTTTCATAAAAGAAACATTTAATGAAATGACCTTCAGCTATAGAAATAGACTCCTTCGCAATTTTGAGAGCAGTGGTTTCTATAGTCGGGTCGCTAAGGCGACCCGACAAAAATAAATTGGTATACTCCTTGGTGGTCTGTTGTGCACACTGAATCTAGGAGGCTACTGGTAGCTACTGGTCTAGGTATAAAACCACGAATACTCATTGTGGTCAGTTGCAGTGGCTATACTACTAAGGGCGACAGCCTTGTTCAAATTGATTTGTGGTTTTAATCTTCCCTGTATAAAACTCCTTTCAAATTTTTGCAAAGCAGAAAAAGGCTTGCAGATAGAAGAAGGCGCTCTGCCTGAGAGTGGCATTTATTGAACTTGCTAGTGGAAGGCTGCAAGCATATCACACACTGTAACTTGTCAATGAAAAATTCATTCTGCATACAAAGAAGTTTAGTCAATCAACATTTGAAACATTAAACACATCTACTGATTGGTTTGTCTCATTGCTTCTGACCTCAAATGACCCCAAATTTCACTTATTTCTTCTGAAGTTGTTAGCCTTCCGTTTTCCATGAAAAGCCTACCATACTAAACTTCAAAATTTCATCTTTCTGGCAGTACCACTCTTTTATGTCGACTTTTTCTGTACACTGTCGACTTTAAGTTTATATTTTGTGTGTAAATTTAGTATCTGAAAAGTACACACTAACGTTTACTGCACGGCTGTTAGTATTGATAATTCACCATCCCATTCAACACCTAATTACCTTTTATTGAAAAGGGATTAAAAGCATGGTCAGAAAACGTTGAAGATTGTGGATTTGAATTGAGTGCTGTAAGGTCAATTGAACTTTTGACCTACTGGTCACTGGTACGGTATAAAATTTTAAATACAAAAGATTATTCATTGAAATTAATTACAATGATTTTAATGTTTTCATTGACTACTTAATATCTGAAGGTTAATTGTCTATTTATATTATCATGTACTGATAACAAAAATAGAGTTGTGTAATGTTTAACATTTCATAATCAAAAAGTAGTTGTGCATGCACGAGCCTAATGATTTTCTTTACGGATAGCATAGCATTGAGGCTAGTAACATGATTTCTGCAAAATAAGAACTGTGATATAATTTGTATCAGACATGTGAACCAGTGAATAAAGTTGGTAGAGCGCCCTGAACAAGGCTAGTTGGAAGAGAGGTTACAACCCTGATCTAGCTATTGTAAGTAAAACCATCTCTAACCTGTGTAGCAAGATTGTTCTGGATCATGTTCCACTAACTCAACATCGGTATCCAAGTCAGCGCTGCAGCAAGACCAAATAAAGTGCCCCTTAAGCGTCGCTTTACTATAGGAAAGCAGACTGGCAAGGATTTGATCATTCATCTTGCTCGGTAACCATGTTGAAGCTATCTCCGATCTACAGTTTGGAGAGAAACTTTGATTCATAGTGTCTTCTCCACAAACGACGAGGCGAACTCGTTAACATTTGCCGGGCTCTATCTAATACTGCCAGCTAAGCCGTCAGGCGATCATCCTCGTCTGGTAGTCATCGTGCAGCGTTGCATTAGTGTCCACTGTAAACGGTCCTCGACCTTTTGCCCACCCACCAAATCATTGTGACATGAATGCATTCATAAGTTTGATCGAATGTAAACAAGAGGTTCTATATATATAGAGAGGCAAACGTTACGTAATCTTTAGACATTCCACGTCTCGCACAAAGAGGTTCTATATAGAATAGAGAGGCAAAACGTTACGTAATTCACCGTCTCGCATGTTTTTTTTTTTTGTGGCCGACCACAAGAAAAACCTAAGTACCAACATCGAAAGCATGGCTGCCCTCCAGCTCTTCCACATACTGTGGTGCCGCTTTGCATATTACACTAATCGGTAGTGATACAATTAGTTATTTGTTAGAGGTGGCCAGTTGTAAAAAATAGTGTACCTCTTGATCATTGTGCGGCAGATACTCTTTTTTCTCATAAGTCAATGCGCGCTTTAAGGTGAAAAGATGTATTCCTTGAGGCGGTTTCATTAAATCAAGACTGACTGCTGTGTTCCCTTCTTCGTTGTGTGACCATGGGTATGACAAAATTTAACCACCCAATAGCACCAACATCCAACACGGATATTTGGGCTGTGGTTTGAATCGATTGACATTATGTGTGGTCTACAAGCACCCAAACTGAATAATATTCCGTGCAATCTTCAAATGTCACGCCCAGCCACGGACGAGCTGGTTTTTGAATGCGTTTCACTTCACCCATCATCACCCCCGTGGTCGTCGCATGTTTTGCCGACCCACAAAGAAAACCTAGAATACCACAGTAGAAAGCAATGGCTGCCCTCCTCCGCTTCTTCACATACTGTGGGTGCCTCTTTGCATATACTCTAATCGGTATTGATACCATTAATGTATGTGTTAGAGGTGTCCAGGTGTAAAATAGTGTACGCTGGATCATGTGCTCAGATACTCCTTTTTCCTCATAATCAATGCGCGCTTAGGTGAAAAGAGTTATTCATTGAGGCGGTTTTTTAAAATCAAGACGATCTGATTTGTCATTTCATTTCGTTTTTGGGGCCATGGGTGTGAACAAAATTTAACCACCCAAATCACCACAATCCACAACTGATATTTTGCGAAGATTGTTTTGTATCGAATTGACATTCTGTTGTGTATACACGCCCCAAACTGATTTAAAAAATTTGTAAAATTTTTCCCAATTTTTCCGTGGGTGGGGGGGGCAATATTCAAACTGGTCAGCGCCCAGCACGGGACGACTGGTTTTGAATTCGTTTTCATCACCCCCTTGGTCTCGCATTTTTGCCACACACAAAAGAAAACCTAGAGTAACCAACCTAGAAAGCAATGGCTGCCTCCGCTTCTTCCCAGCTGTGGTGCCGCTTTGCATATTACACTAATCGGTAGTGATACAATTAATGTATGTGTTATAAGGTGGCCAGGGGGGGGGTTAATAATATAGACCGGGAGATACCATTAATTTAATCCTGATTGTTTACCAGGTGTTCTTGTTATGAATTTGTATAAGACATACCTTGGGCCATCTGAAAAACAAAAGTCGTTAAGTGTCGCTACGTGGAGCGTGACGGTCAGAGGTCACATGACCTCTACCTTTGCATGTTCATTCACCAATATAGCTATGCTTAGCGCTACTGATCAACATATAAGAAGTAAACAAACATAACAAATGTGGTATCATTTTCAAGAGATAAAATTATCTAATTCGATCTAGCTATCAAAATTGCGCTATTAAATTTAAGCGTAGCTAGTTATAGCCCACAAAGTGATGATTTTTTCAACATTTTGTGCTATTTTTTGCCCTTACCGGCCTGAATATAATGAAAATTTGTCCATTAAGCTAAAATCAATATTTTCCTTTATATTTTCCCAAAATTGACCCCATATATATGCTACTTCCATCCTGAGAAAAAAAATGTTTTCCCTATATAGTTTTCGCATAATTGTATTTTAAGTTGACCAAACTCAATATCCCTTATTTTAACCAATGTTGCTACTTTTTGGCTGTTGCACCTGAACAAATAATTGATTCGTTTATGCCAACCCTCTCGAAAAGAAATAAGTTGTGAAAATCTGTCATTCAGGTTAATATGGATTATGGTTCCTTAAATTGGAAAAAATTGTTTGCTTCGGCCTCCGATGCAGAACCTTTTTTGGGGGTCTCACGGACCTTAAACGAGTCTGCAAATGGTTCTAAATTTGAGGAAAGCTCTATGAAGTACATCTCTGAAGACAGTCTGGTTTCTAATAACCATTAAACTTTTGAAGTAAGTTCTATGAAGTCCCCTTCTCTTAAACCTCCAAGTAAACGCCCTTTGAAAATCCATTAAATGGTTCCTACAAAGCAAAAATGGGTTCTGACGGTGTCCAAACATTCTTGTTTCATTCAACCTTAAGAGCTCTCTTTAGAGGCTAAAGGTTTTGTGTATAACAACGATAGGGTGTGCCCGCATATCCACTGGGTGCATATTGCGTGAAAATGGCGTGGCATTCACATCATGCAAGGTTGTCCATACATTCAGCAGAGAAAGTCTTCTAGGATATCAGACACCCAGCCCCGGCCGCATAATCTGACAATTTCCGTAGATTTACCACCTCTAATTGAATTGTTAAGATACGTGACACTTCGGGCATCTGTAAGTTGACCCCCCCCTAACAAAGTTCGGATTTGGCCCAAATGATTGCATTTCAGTCTACTGTCAGTTTTCAATTCACCTTGATGTCCCTTTTTTTATATTTCCAAATATGTTTTCGAAAAGTCACATAAAAGACAAAGTTGCTATTCATCATCGTACTTAACAAGATCATTTAGTTTCAACTTGAAAAAGAACATCTTTGGATTTTTATTCATGCACCGCTTATTTTGGTAATTGAAAAATCATCAATCAAATTTATTATTTCGCTTCAACATTCAATTTACACTCATATGCACACCCCCCCACACACACCCACCCAAAAAAATAGGGAAGGGGAGCAAAAAATTGTGAATGGAAGAAGGAAGAGAAAAAGAGAAACGAAGAATGTGAAAGAGAGGGGGTAAGAAGAGGGAAGATGGAAGAAGAGAACAAAAAGACGATGGAAAAGAGAAAGGGGAGGGCGAAGGTTTAACGCTGGTCAACCCTTGCAATGTCCATGATTAGCATACTAACAAATACCAAGATCTTCTGAGAAACCTTACAGTTAACGTACCAGTCGCATGATATCGAAGAATGTGATTTCTCTTGAGGTATTTTTGGTACCTGAGAGTAATTATGCAGTATACCTAAGGGTGAACCTGTAATTTTACATCGTTTTCTCGTGCGATATGATAAACAAGGCTCCTTGTCTTGTCATCTTACCATTCGCAACTTTGACGATATGCAGACCTTGGCTAGGTATACAGTGCGCCGATTTTCTTGCTGAAACATACTCACCTACCTTGGCATTCCCGAGCAAGAAACCTGGGAAACGCTGTCTTGAAGGACGCGATACAAACACTTGGTAATCTAAAGCCTATTTTGCCCGCACCACTAAGGAGCTGGATGGTGTGAGGAATTTCTCGATGCATGAAAAGAATCGTATGCAATGCTTTGAAAATCCCATCAAGCATAGAAAAGTGAAAAACTCGGTCATGATACGGTCACCCTGATGAGCTTGAGGAATAGGAACAATCTTCAGACGAGAAAGGCCATCAAAAAGCTATAATCGCAGTGACGTGCATCTGAGTTTTTGTCCATAATAGTATCCCATTGCCTCCACTATTGGATGTTGTTGCTTAATTAGTAATTGGAACGACATGCCACTTTTGCAATTCTTACCCCATTGTATGTGACAGGTTTGATGCGCCTTCAATCATGTAAGATCTGTCAAGGTGTCCCCGTGGGGCCAAAAGGGGTGCAGCAAAATAGCCTTCAATTTCCACAAGTGTTAGTTATCGCGTCCTTCAAGACAACATTTCGCAGTTTTCTTGCCGGAATGGCAATCATGAGTATTTTCAACACTAGCAAATCGCACTTTATGCCTAACCCCTGACGAGTCTGCTATATCTACGAAGTTGTTAACGGGAGTTGTTAAAAACTTGAGATGTGACCATCAGAAAGTGGACACGTGCACCCTGTTTCCATGTGAAACTCATTACTGAGAAAGCCACATCCACCAGTAATACATATGCTTCATACAGCTCAATACAAGCAATTTCGATTAACGTAGGAACAGCAGCTGCCAAACACCAGATTTAGGCCTACTATTGACATCTTCTTCTTTGGAAAATAGTATTTATGCTGCATCACCGAAATTGTTGCTTATACCTGCTTTTGACGAAGATGTCTGATACCCTTGAAAACTTACTCTGCTCACTGTTGACATTTTAATTTGTGCATAATGTGAATGATGTTAGATATCATTTCAAATTAATCACCCAAGGATATGAGTCAAATCCTACTTTAATACCAGCAACTCACCAGATCCCGCCTGTTTCCCACCGCTGTCAAAACAGCAGTTCATGCAAAACGTCAACGAGTGAACTCTGTTTACAATGATTTTGTGGGTAAATATAATTGCTAATCTATGGGTCTTGAATCGGAGAACCATGGATTAGAAGTTTTCCGAAGACACAACCAGTCAATTATCAATTGATGTTGGTTCCGGATCACGATCAAGATGTCCAGTTAAATGCCGATGATCTTCAAGTAAGGAATCCTTCATTTTCTACTGACGAAGAATCTAACTGTAAACGAGTTGAAGTATTTAGTCCCCAAAAGAGTGAAACTCTTAAACCACTCAAATGAGTGTTTGTTAACTTAAAAAAATTGAATTTCCACGCAAAAAGAGTAAAAATCACTCCAAAAGATGGATTTTCCACTCGTTTGAGGAGTTAAAAAACGAAGGACAACACTTTTGAGGAGTGAAACGAAGGAAACACGAAAACCTAGTAGAAATCCCACTCTTTTTTGAAGTGATTGTTCACTCTTTTTGGAGTAGGGAATTCATCTTTTTAGTACAAACCACTCAAGGTTGGGAGTGGTGTAAAAGAGTTTCACTCTTTGGGTAGTGAAATTTTCACTCTTTTACATTAGAGAGTGAAGATGACGTTACTGATCGGCATGGATAATTTAATAGTAACATGAAGTCGTCAAACTGTAGTACAGTGTGTTCCAGAGGGTGTTTTTGAAATCAATCCCACAATTCAATGCAACTTGTTGTACTCTATCTGTACTAAAAACATGTCATTAACTTAGTGATAAAAGTGTTTCCCAAAAGTTTGGGGAAAGAACCACCGGACTATTTCATGAGGTGGCATGGGCTAAAATTCCTAGTACAAACGCTTGGTGGGCTCTATTATTTGTTAAGAATTGGAATTTTTTGGGTACCCTATTCAGGTGAAATTTCCCAAACTGTTTGCATTGTGGGATTGACTTCGTCTACACCCTCTTAGTGATGTCATTTTTGTATAATACTTTAATATTGCATCTGTGACTGTATGGTTTCCCCGGGGACATTGACATAGGGAAGTGTTATATGTGCGGCCCTTAGACTCCAATTTTGTCGCCCTCCAGCATTTCTATCAAACCCCGCCCGGTTGAAAAGCATAATTCATTTTCTAAGGTCCTTCTTTGGGAAATGTTTTGCCTCTGAAGCTAAATTGGAGCCAAATTTTAGTTTCCCAACCTGCAAATTTCCTCCTCACACTTTCATCTAAGCTTGCTTTGAGAGACAAATCAGTTCCCAAGCCCCCAAGTTCGGCAATCGGGATCCGCAATATGCCTACCAAAAAAAGTGATTACCCTTCCGGTGATTACCTTGCAATGATCTGCAACCATAAACCATATGCATGTTGTTTACACCCTAGAACTTTTTGTCCTCTAAAAGATCCTGAATATCTTCATACACCTTTCAGATCCATTTTGCTTTTTATAGAACTGTTAATGGTTCTTCAAATGGCTGTTAATTTTTTAATTTTTCTTGCGTGTTGTGACTTCAGAGCTTTCTTCAAAATTGTAGAACCATTTTATCATTTAAAAAATACAAATAAAAAAATATTGTCAGGCATTTATATACGCCTTTCACAATGTATCCAAAGCTCTTTACATTATTCCGCGGCCACTCGAATATGTCAGCTGCCTTACACATGTCAGCATACTCATACCTTTGGGCGAGTTTCAATGGACAATATTCCAACAGCTCCCCATTTTGCACCTTGTGGAGAGAAGCAGCGAGGTAAAGTGCCTCACCCAAGTGCACAACACATTAACCTCAGCGGGACTCGAACCCAAGGCCTTTGGGATCTAGGCAGTCGTTTAATCCACTGGACCACATGTGCGCTCCACCATTTTAAGGTTTTACCGAGGCCAAAAAGGTTCCTGATGGGTGCCTGAAAGAACATTTTTATTTAATTAAGAACCATTAATCCATCTTACCTGAATGAACAGATTTACAACTTTTTTCGAAGGGTGCATATACGATTCAATTATATTTTTGTCAAAGGTCAACAGCCAAAAAGTAGCAAATTGGTTTAACATCGGAAATTGAGTTGGGTCAGCTTAAATAACCATTACGCAAAAACATAGAAAGGGAAACATTTTGTCTCAGCTGTAAGTTGTATATATATGGGGTCAAATTGGGAAAATAGGAAGGAAAAAATATTGATAGTTCATGTGGTCGGTCAAAGTTTCATTTATATTCAGCCGTTAAGGCAAAAAATAGCAAAAAAGTGAAAAAATCAATACTTTTTGCCCTATAACTAGCTACTGCTTCAATTGAATAGCGCAAAAATGTGATCATCATCGAATAGATAATTTTATTCTCTTGAAAAATGATACCCAAATTTGTTATGTTACTCTTTATAGTGAAGTAGCGTAAGAATGCGATTTGGTGAAAGACATTGGCTATTAGAGGTCCTTTTGACCTCGGACGTCACCGCTCCACCGTCACGACACTTAGACTTTGCTTTCAGATGGCCCAAGGGATGGTCGATATAAAATATCATAACAAGCCACCTGGTAAAAAATCAGGATTAATTAAAAGTTGCGGGTTATCCCCGGTCTCTAGATTCAAGTTGGCTGAGGAGAAAACCACAGCGAAGAGGTTGTATGGACGGAGGAGTTCATCATGTATGCCGGAGCGGGGAGATTCCATACTGTTAGAAATTTCCGTAAAATCTGTGTTTAGAAAACAATAAAATAAAAACAAAAAACATACAAAATGTTAATTGTACGGGAAATATTTCAAAATTCTGGGTCAGCAATATGTCCGGACTTTTTTTTTTCGGTCCGGAATTTTAAATTACGGGAACAATTCTGGTTAAAATACACATCTTTTTTCCATAATATGAGTACCACATTTCTGTAAAAATACTGTCAAGTTCCCGGTAATTGACAGAAAATCTGTAAATTTACCCTAAAAAAGTCTCTGGAAATTCTGCTGCCATAAATTTCCGTAAATTTACGGAAAAATTCTAAAACAGTGTCACTGAAGGGATGTGAAGCATGTAATGGCAAATATAACAGAGAGATGGCATATTCAGAAGCGTGATGTAACCACGAATGAGTGATGAGTTGCACCATTTGATATTGAAATCAGAACAACTTTAACAAGACGAGTCCTTAAAAAGGACAATCTCTGCATTTTAAGTGCACGAATTTTGTGAATATAAAACCCAATTGAGTTTTGTAGCACTATATTGTAATGAATACTGTGCAAGCATCAATCATAATGATCAACCTTTATTGTGAAACAAAAACATTCAGTTTTCATGTTCTTTTCTCGTGGATACATCTGGTATTATTGTGAAGTAGAAATCACATTGGCCTGAACAACCAAGCTTCAGTTAACATACTTTTCCCTTTTAAGGAACTTCTTATCTAGTGTGCAAAGGCCAAATCACTATGTGTAGTAATACCACCGATCTCATACTTGGGCTGTACAAAAGGTGTGCCTGTTTACCACACAGGAAATATTAGTCTGCTTACTGAAATAGTTCCATGCTATCAGTGTAAAATATACATACAAACAATTGTATTCCTGTACCACAATTGTAATATTATACATTGGAAGTATTATTTTGGATATAAATTGGCTATAGAAGGCATTCTACAGTTTATTTGTCAAGCAAAATTTGAATCTGACCCAACCATCAGAAAAACTGTTTACATAGCTACCTTTAGGTTAGACTAGTCTCATTTAGTGAAGCAGGGGAATGTCACTATCACTAGTGGTGCCAGTAGGGTATGTATATCACTAACCAATTCCCATGCATGGAAATTGAGACTCTTGAAGCCAACAGGCAGTATCAGTAACAGCTTGAGAAGTGTCAACAATGGATGGGCTGTAAACACCCACACAATAAGAACTGATTACCACTGCATGAGGGTTTGTTCAATTCAGGATTAATCTTCGGCCTGGCAGAAGAAAAATTGACCCCTGCACAACTTAAATTTCCCCTTATTCTCCTAGGCTTAATGTGGATTTCATTGCAACAAACCATCGCACGGTGCAATTCCTGTCGCTGCAAGGTGTTCAGGGGAGCTCCGTTGCAAGCTGTTTATTAGGGAATTGCACCTTTGATAGAATGGGCTATAATACGGTTTAGCAAATGGCGGTAGTTGCCACCCCTATTGAATTTGTTATAAACCGCCCAATGCTTATGATTTTCATACCAATGATCAGCTATGGCCCTATTCCAATGAACCAAAAATTAACCTATACATAAACCCTAAAAAATATTAAAACACCGGGGTCATTTTGGCCCCTTTGAGTCAACTATGCACCGACTAAAAATGGTAGACGTTCATATAGAATCCCATTGATGCAAATGAGGTATTACATTGATTCCTCATGCACTGTATGACTTTGTGCATTAAGTTGCTTGACGGAATGAATGCATACCTCATTTGCATCAATGGTGACTTCTATATGAAACGGTCCTACCCTAAAATGGTTAAAATTTTGACCATTTTTGTGGTCAAAACGGTTGAATGACCTCCTTTTTTGTTTCATAATTTTGACCCCATTTTTTAAGTCGGTGCATAGTTGACTTGGCTTTTTTTAGTGTGTATCTAGTATGACGTCCCAACGACGACATAAAGTCCGCGAGTCAGAAATTGCCATTATCCACAGAAAATATAGGCGAAAATCCGTTTTTGTCCTAAACGAGTAGAATATCGATTTTTTATGCGATTTTCAGTTTCTAATTATGGTAATTGTTAGTTTTAACATCAACATATAGACTGAAACTAATGTTGCGTGAAGTTCAACGGAATCGATTCCCTATTTGTTCAACCATTGTTCCGGATGTTAGCCCGGATGACCATATCTCCCGCCACACAGGGCTTTTGGGACCCATCTCACCGCCGCCCCCCCCCCCCCGTATCTCGTAAACGGATTGATGAACATCATATATGTGGTACCAATGGATAGCTATGACCTTCCCGAGTCCATTGATCCAAAAAAGTAACAACATGCCTTGTATGACGTCACTATGTGACGTCAAACTGACGTCATGCAAAAATGGCGAAAATCGGGCGGAGTCCACCCCGTGCTTTTAGGGTTAAAATGTCCATAAATTATTTTGGTCGCAACTCACCCCCTGGGTAAAGGATGCTCCGAATTTTCAAATATATTTTTTGTGTGTAGTACTTAAAAATAGGTCTTCTCGAATTAACTAAAGATAGGTCACCGAAATGCTTAATTTTCAAAGTAAAGATATCAATACGATTTTTCGTTTTCATGCCGTAAACATTTACGCACAGTTTACCAGTTAAATTCCGATTCCGGATTTATAACAAAGTTGTGATTTCTATATGAAGGACTTCGATTTGATTTAGTTATTTCACACAGTGATTATAGTATATGGACTATTATGTATATGCAAAAAACCATTTGTTTGAAATTAAGTGCGCCCTCATCGGAAAACTCTGAGTCCAGCCTTTAATGGCGTAGCCTAACCCCGGTGAATGTATACCTTTCACATTTGTTTCGCCTTCAACTGACCGAAAGGATAGCGATGGATTATATTAGCTTTGGCATTTTCGTGCACCAAAGGAAAGTTCACTGGGGTGGTAATCCCCCCCCCCCCCCCCGGTAAGAAGAGGGTTAAACAGCTTCCGCATGCATGTCATGTTCAAACCAGTGTTTTATTTTTTCAAAAATTAAATTTAAATACATTTAAATTGTTTTTAATGAACGTCATCAGCAAATGTCTCTCAGTACCTACACGAAACGCGGTAATAATAGACCTTTGATGATGGACGTCTTAATCCTCAGTATATCATTCATCAATTAATTTATGCATCACATTGGTTACCAAATATAGAAGTAGAAGTGATAGTGGGCCTGGATTTGATTGTCCCAGAGTGAGGAATTTGAGCGACCTCTACCTTGGGCCTATAAAACGCACTTTCCTCCTTATCAGCATGTCCAGTGG
The DNA here is from genome assembly GCA_023653785.1 of Ophioderma brevispina. Taxonomy (NCBI): domain Eukaryota; kingdom Metazoa; phylum Echinodermata; class Ophiuroidea; order Amphilepidida; family Ophiodermatidae; genus Ophioderma; species Ophioderma brevispina. Next base: position 36,383 of record JAMKCH010048549.1, read on the forward strand.
AGGTAAGATTAAGTTAAGCAACTTTCAGTCATTTTGTTTTGTCCAAATTCACAATGCCCATTTTGCTCTAAATTGCTCGTTTTAGTCTATCAAACCTTCTACAGTATTACATTCTTTGTGAAAAAACAGGGACACTAAAGTATTTTAACAGTTATTATAGATCATTTACGCTGTTTTGTTGGCTAATAAAAGTCGGATCCCGACTTTATTAGGTAAACAATGCAGACAAAATCGTCATTCTTGGTAAATACGGCGCGTTAAGCTTAGCCACATACAGGTTTTTTTTACTAAACCATTTCAATACAACAACCGTGCAAAAAAAATCGACTTTGAGGAAAAAATAGGGGCCGATTTGTATTAGAAATTTTGAAGGAAAAAGAAATCGATGTAGTGGCTTTAAATTGGCTAAGTATTAGGGTTAGGGGGGGGCCCCCGGGGGGAGCACTTCCCATCCATCTGGGAGGTTGATGACGCGCATACAAGGCTGTTTAGACCTCATTTTCAGCTTCGCTGTCACCCAAAAGACCTCATATATCATGTATATTTTGAGAAATGTCACCCAAAAGACCCCAATTTTTTTTAATTTTACTAAAACTGTCACCAAAGACCCATACTTTTGGCGGAAATTTTTTCACTCAAAGACCCATATTGGGGTGAAAAATTTTTGGCAAAAAATTTTCTAAAAAAGAACCCTGTGTTGCAGGGATAAAACATTTTTTTGGTTACAAAATATTTTCGTGCCCAAAAAACCGGTTTTCTACGAAGAATTAACCTCTGAAGGGTGCTTATTAACATAACTTTAAGGGTTCATTGAGAACCAATTTCTTGGCTACAGAGCCTTCTATGGCATGATGCACCCTAAACAGAATCTTCACGGGGTTCTTTGTTTGAACCAAAAAAAAGTTTCTGTCAAAGAAAAGAAAATGCGCCATCGCGTTAGAACCTTAAACATCTTATATGAACCTTAAATTTATGTTAATTAAAGCACCCTTCAGATGTTCTTGGCTAGTAGAACAGAAAAAAAATGATTTGGGGCCCACGAATTAATTTTAAAACCACACACAGGCTATCTTGCAACCCGGGGGGGGGGGGGTTCTCCAGGGTTTGTTGGGTACCCATGCTCGTCCAGGCGTGCTGAAAGTGACCCCTAATGGGACCAATTTTCATGTGAAAATATACCCCTAACGGACCAGTATTCAGTTAAAATTTACCGTTTTCGATTGAAAATATATACCCATAACGGGACAATTGCGGTTACAAATAGACACCTAGCTGTTCCTGCTTCCAATACGTGAATAAAAAATATTTACCTTTTAAAGAACCAATAGATGCAGAAAAAATAACACTTGTACTACTGTAATTGAAAATTTACACACCTGCAGTTGTGTTATTTTACTGACATGTTAAAGTTAATTTATGATTTTTTCCAATGAGCCAGTCACATCTTACCTGAATTTGATACCCCTAGGGGGACAGAACTGATTATTGTGAATTTGATATCACTAGCGGGAGTCCAACATTTGCAGCAGTCCCTTTGTTTTTGGATCCGAGAATGGGCACCCGACCAAAATCCAGAACCCCCCCCCCGGCTCTTTCCATTGCTTAACCTTTTCAAAAATATCCTAGCAGGTCTTCCATAAAAGTTTTTTAAAGTTTATTTATAGAACTTAGGGTGCTCGTTCGTTCGTGCAAGTCCAAAATCACGGAAGATCGTTTCCTGTGTGGTGTTAATTTACACCACATATGCACTGTTAATATTTTATTAACATAGGCCTTACCAAGTGCCAATTGACAATACTTGCGATTTAGCACATCACAAAATGCCCCTAAAAAATGGTGCAGCAACACCGAACGATGTAGGCCTAGGGCTATGTTAAATCTCCGTGTTAAATCCTAATTTCAACACCAGAAAAAACTAACACCCGACAAGTTGACACCGAATTGGTGTAACAATTTAAAACCCAGTGTTTGCAGGTAGGCCTATAGGCCTAATACCTTTACCTTGTGGAAGGGAATTCTAAAGTTTAGCCAAACAGTGGCGGCAGCCGACCTTTTTTTCTGGGGGGGGTGCAAACAACAGGGGCAAAGTGATGAATTTTGTTGGGGGGTCAAAGTGAAATTCTTGGGGAAGGGAGGAAGTATCAACTATTTTGGAGATTTTTAACAATTTGCCCAAATTTCTTTCAAAAAAAAATTCCCCCAAATTTGGTGATTTTTGGCCCCCAAACGGCCGAATTTTGCCAAAAATCCCCCTTTTTCTTTCAGCCGGGGGAGGGGGGGTGGGGCGCTAGGGGGGAAAAGAGAACAAAATGGGGGGGGACAACCCCCCCCCCCCATTTCCCCCGTGGCGCCCGCAACTGTTAGCCAAGGCATAGACCCAAATTTAACAGAAATGCAGTGAGGACTATCATGACTATACGAAGAAAGGCTCACATTTTTAACAGGAAATTGCGAGTTGAGAGGATAGGGGCCTAGAAGAAACCAATTAATTTGTTTCATTTCAGACTTCGAAGGAAAAATACATTTATTTATTTATTTGAAACGTATGCGTATACCCGCTGTTACAACAGGCGGCACACGCCCAATTAGACGTGCGTCACAAAATACAAAAGGGAAAAATAAACTGACATACAAACAGTAAACGTATTGATGTGCAAAAATAAACAAAACATACAAGTAAAATAAATTATTAAATGGACTTTTCAATCCAAGGCACACACTAGTCAAGAAACACCTATTAAAAACACACACGCACAACCGTCACTAAAACAAATAACGGTGTTATTTTCAAGTTACTCCGCCTAGCCCTAGATAGACAATTGTGAACATCAAAACACAGTTATTAAGAGGGTTATTTGAATAACCCAGTTGACTTTTGCCACCATACACCACACACAACTCACACACATTACCACACAAACACTTACCCTCCACACACACGTGCAATAATTACACACACATATAAAAAATATCTATATTACAGCAAGTTGTGGAAATAATATATAGTAAAAAAAAATGTTAAATTAAACAAACTAAAATTAAAAACAAATCAAATTTATATACAAAAAGAGCATCAGCAACGCGTGCCTGGAAGGACCATGGATGGGCAAACCCAATAAATAGCGAGAGAATAGGGAGAAAAAAAAATACGATCCTGCCACCAGGATTCGACCTGGAATCCCCTGATCCGTAGTTCAGATGACCTTTGGGCCACAGGACCGCTGGTAGCATTAGGTTGAGCAAATATATATTTAATAAATATTTTATTTAGTTTGAACTTTCATTTTAAATATTTACCAAAGATTGCTGATTTACTTTTTGATTTAACACAGTTGTAATCTACAACAACTAAAACGACCAGAAAAGAATCTTAAAATAGTGAGAAACGCAGCAATTTGGAGCATGTGTTCTCATGTATTCATTAATCCGTTTGTGTGTCATTAAAACAAAAACACGACGATTGAATTGCGAAAACCAGCAAATGTTGAAGCCTACCGTACTTAAGAAAAGGCGTTATGATTGGGCCTTTGAAATACCCTTTCATTTACCAAAAGTTCATAAATTAAACATTTGTTAACCCTCTAATTTAATTGAAGTTTATTCTTAAAGATAACTCTTTTATTTTATAATTTTGTGCAGTCTATTTGTAAAACTTCGAGCTAAAAATTGAGTTTCAGCGAGTAATGTAATTTCACTCCTTGGTGGATCTTGAACCAATCGCGTTGTAATATATTCCCTTCTAATGTTCATCCATCGCCCAGTAAAATTTTCCCTAAAACTTCACCAATTTTCTGATTGGGACGATTTAATGAATTACAGGCAGCATCATAATCAGGAAACTTTTCCAAAATGCAGGAGAATTTTTTGAAAATTAACCAAAAATGGTTTTGTTCTTCAGAGGGTGTGGTATTTCTCTTGATTTGTATTTTTAACACCCCCCACTTGACTATACTGCGTCGCATCAAGACTTGCAAAATTTTGCATAAAATAAGGACATGATTTCATCCTGTAAATTCCACCTTGGGAAGCTTTTAGGAGTCGACTAGAATCTAGGGCACGATTTTATCATATAGGTGAGTGATGACCACTTTTTGGTCCATACAAGTAACAATTGAGACAATAGAATTGAAATTACTATGTTTTCCGCATTCTTGACAACTTGAGTCTTGACCGCTATTCATGTACATGCAGATTGCATGCATGCAGTGCATGATGATATGATGTTGTGTTTTGTGTACGCTGCGCACCCTCCATGAGCCGTGCCGGTGTAACAGTGTCTTTGAAGCAGGGGGGGGCCCGGGGGGGGGGGCCCCCGGCCTATGCATGCATGTCTATTTTTTTTAGTCAGTTACTCGTGAAACGTAAAGCTCAGATAGGCCACGTACCTGCCTGCTCCTGTCACTACACTTGTGTCAGCGACTGGGATTATTTATGATATACTGGTACTGCTAGCCTATTCACAATTTGTCAAAACTCAAATTGAAATTCAATGAACATCCTGATGAATACCTCATGATGATGGTTGATAAGGATTTAGAGCTTGAAGCCCGGGGCTATGAAAGACTAGTCTAGTAAATAGCCTACCCTAGGATAGAAGAATCAAAATTTCAAATTAATTTCATAAAATAACTAATTGGTGTTCCCTGGATAAGATATTACTATCCCTGTTAATATGACGTGTCAACCACATCTCTCAGATTAGAAATAGTGGAAGATTTTTTGAAAGAAAAGATTTGGAAAAGCAAGCCTCTACCTACCATTTAAACTTGCCGCCCATAAAAACAGGAAATAGAAGTGTATCAAGTGTTGCTACCTCCCACCTTGCATTTTGGGAGTGCGAGTTGCCAAACGCTTATAATTTTTCACCTACTGGCATGTCACAAAATGTGTGCGCTGTTGCCCATGTGTAACAGCCCTGCTCCTCCCAGGTATATTAAACGGCCGGACATAAAACAATTTTCGCTGGTACAAATCACACAAACGAACGAGTTGTCGGACCATTGAAAGCAAGTATAATGTTTCTCGACTCGCCGAGGTCAATTCCCATTTTGCAAACAATATTAGAACTTCGGAGTTTTGTGCATACTCCTGTGTTAAAAAGGTCACACGTGTCTTAGCCACTACCCACAAAGCGGACCCCCCGTGGCAACGTATCTTGACGCCATTTTGTGAAAAGGAAATATTTTAATTATGACTTTGCATTGCTAAACTATCTCAACAAACTAATGCCTGACGTGTTTCATGGATGTCTAGGATCATTTTTATATTCGATGAGCCTGGGGAAATCAACGACGCGTGTAATTTTCGGGTAATTTTCCATACGGCTTTCATGGTCTTGGCGGTAACTAATACCAACAGTATGTTGTAAATACGCCGGTGCCCTGTGCCTTGGGTTTCGGGCTTATGCTTCAGTGGGTGAGAAAAACACCATAGTCGCAAGTAACCAGCGTAGCTGTAAATGCGAATGTCCATCAATTGCGCAGCCAGTGAATATTGTCCACGCAATATGATTAATCTTGATCACTTCCCCTCGGCCCCCAACTGATTTCCCGCTGCACAATTTATGCGAGGGGGGCCGAGGGGAGTGATCAGATTCGTCTTCTTGCCTTGTCCACCACCATTCACCCGCATGTTGAATTAAAATGGCGCATTGTCGCCAATTTTCTTCGATATACGTCAACTTTTATCAAGGCTCAGTCTTCATTTTATAATAATTTATACAACAGCAGCAAAATCAAATGAAAAATAAGGTGGTAAACAAGAGGTGGTTGAGATATTGTCATGGTTTTCTGCAGCCAACGGCAGCCAAAGCTAGATGTACACGGGACTACCACCGCCGTGAAAGGGCTGGGTCTAGCCTAGGGCAGCGTCTGAAAGAGGGGTGGGGTAAAAGTAGCGAAGTAGTGTTCTTTTCCGAAGTTCTCTCGAATTTATCGTACTGGACAGTTTTTGGCGGGATGGAGAGTCCGGCCCTCTATTAAATAGTCCAGTCTCAGTTTTTGTGGATGGGGAAAGAACATACACAGTGATTTTTATTTTGGATGAAAATATTCAAAATAATACAACACACACACATATATACACACATATACATCCCACATACGTACACACCACCTCATACATGAAATAATGTACACACATACAACACACGCACCAATATCAATTGGCGAATGTTTGTGTAGGTATGTATGTTTGTTTGTGCACAAAAGGCTCCGTCAATTTCGATCCATATTGCGCCAAATTCGCATTAAATGTGCGTGAGGATACCGAACGTTTAGCGCTCATATATTTGGACGAAATCCATTTCCAGAAATGACTAACAATCCACGATGTGCTCGGTTGGCTATGATAAATACCATTATTGTTTGCACGCGTTACTAAGCGGCGCCTATGCGTGGTGCGTTGCGACAGGTGGTTACGCGTGAGACGCATCTCGGTACCACGTTCGCCGTGATACTCTACTGCGTATACGCAATTAACAGGGCGCCTTATACATTGTGTCGGTAGTGCAAACCACCGAGCTATATTTATTAACGTGATGTGGTAAAGAAAATAATGATCAATAACATTCATGTTATTAATTTCGCTTTGATTGTGAGGAAAGACGGGTTAGAACCCGCGGGGAAGTATTTTTGAGATTAGTTTGAGAACAAATTGAAATATACGTTGTACGGGATGAAAATATTGCGGTTTAGTAGAAATAGGAGTAGGCCGACATAGGGCTAGCACGGGATATACTGGAAACTATACGGGACTTGAGTTGTGGAAAAAATACTGCTCACGGGATGTTGTGACGGGGGAATGCATAAACTGCAGGATGAAGACAAGTTTATACGGGAATTTGAGGAGTTATGAGAGGAAAAAATGGGATAGACATATGAAAAAGTAATGGAAACTTATACGGGATTAAATATGGCATTTTTATTATTTAAAAAATACGAGAAAATGAACTAAATTTGTACCTAAAATGAGTTACAGGATATGATACGGGATATTAAGTTAACTAAAAGTGTTTTGTGACCGGGGGAGTCTTAAACTTCAGGATGACGGGTAAATTATACGGGAGTGACTTGATGCGTTGTGTATTCCACTGGTTTTATTATGACGGTGTCGCCATTTGTGTTACTTCTTCAGTTATCGCATCAGTTTAGTGATCATTTCGGTTTACAGTGATCGTTCCGTTTCAGTGATCGCTTCTGTTTTGCAGTGATCATATCTGTTTCAGTGATCGCTTCAGTTTCAGTGATTTTCTCTTTCAGTGATCGCTCCGGTTCACTCAAACTAGCGGGACCCGCGAGAAGCGCGGGGCCTCCCGCCCTTAAGGTTTTATAATTATAATAGCCTATAGGCTTAAAAAACTCATCTGACTTTTGTTCAACCTGTGTCACGCCAATGAGGCAATTTAAACATTTCTTCGGCTTAGAAAATCAGTTGTAGCCTAAATATCTGTGAATGATCGCTAATGTATATAGCTCATATATCAGATGACATATTTGTTTCAATCGAACATTACGCGGTCCGGAAAGTGTTAGTCTGTGTCACAGTCTGCGAAAGATATTATCTAAATTAGTATGCGCGAGAGATTACGTTATCCAATCGTCATAGCGAATGCATTGCAATGGGGCAAAAATAAACCTAAATATCTCGGAAAACGAAGGGCGTATAAGGAGATGTTTGCATCAGAGGGTCCGGTTAACTATGTTTGTTTTAAATATGTATCCAGAGATGCCAACTTTCCGATTTAACGGAAATCCGATTTTTTTACATTTCTGGGATTAAAATCCGCTTTTTCTATATTTTCCGATTTTTTACTTTTCCGATTTTTATTGTTTGATCGTGATTGAGATTTTAACGGAATCTTGTTATATAATCTGATCTTCTCAGACTATGCTGCACTCAAAGTAATCGGAACATAAGTATATTAAATAGGTTGCGTACATCGCGATTTTGTATTAGAGACTAGCATAATGCAAAGCATGTCACCCTGGCATGCAAGCATGCTCTATCGGAAAAAAAACCGACGAAGGACCAACTGAACATGCAAATTAATTTACAAGCTGGAAACAATTTAAAAGACACCGAGAGAAGTAAGGAACTTTCAAAGCCGTTTATAGCAAAAAGAGAAAGGAGATAACTTTGCAGTTTACATAGGAGCAACTTCATTGGGTAGTTTGTTAACAGTTTTAAGTGACGCAAGTCTTCAAAATTTAGATCCATTGCATGCAATTTGAAGGCTGATTGCATGGTTGCAAATGCGTAAGTAGCACACTTGACTGCAACGGAAAGGAACTGCAAAGGGAAAAAGCCCCCAAAGCGGGTTTGTATCAATAATCATTATGTTAGCTGGCCTTTTACGAAAGTTGAATTTGATCAACCAAGGAGCCATGACTAGTTAGTGAGATGATTTGGAGTCCCGAAATTAAGGCTTTAGCCCATTCTTCACATTTACAGTTAATTTGATCTTTTGGCATGATTATTTTACTCGCAGAAATGGTCTTTCCTGTAGCTCTAAATGTGCAGGAAAGAAACCTCTGGCTTCGAGGGGGGCTAGCCCCGACCCCACACCGGGGCTTTGACCCCTGGACCCCACCAGGGGCCCCTTAAGCGGGCCATGGACCCCGGCCGTCGTTAGGGGCGATACTTCCGGTCGCTGCGCTTCCCTACGTTCCATTTTCAGATTTTTTTTTTTCAAAACTGTTTTTGTTTTGTTTAATGTGTATCGTAATTGGTCTGAACCTATAAGAACTAGCGAGAAAATGATTTTTTTGTCGGGTACTTCGGTGCTCGCAAAAAAAACGGAAAGTAAAAACAGCAGCGCTTACGGCCGCACTCTTTTCCAACAATTGCATTTCGGTATATTTCAGTCTTGAGAATTTTCAACCGCTGACGCCCAATTTTTTTTCAATTTAGAAACAGGATCACGTACTTACCGGACCGCGTAAATCGACATCGAGATCACTTGTGCCAAGCACGCGATTCAAGCCACCAAAACTTACGTTCCGCCCAACCGGGAGGCTGCGGTCGTCGGGCGTGTAAACATCCGGTTGCCAGAAATTGCACACGAGGGTGTAAAGCACCCGAGAGTCAATTTTATTTAAAACAACGTACAAGCACATCGACAGGAAAGATAACCAAAAACGTTGTGATGACCAGTTCGGATTTGCGTTTGAAGCAGATCATGAACAATTAATGGTTAGAATAAGTTACCTCTATTGTTGAATACCATCGAATACCATTCGTCCGGAGTAATTTCACACATTTCGAGAAAAACTGGCGGATTCAATGCAAGTCTAGTACTTTTTCGGCCATCGGCTTCGACACAGAAATCGAGTCCTTTCAACCCGCGATTTTAATAGAAACCTTCGGATCGACCATTGTGCCAAGTCTCTCTGTGTATAGAATAATGTTTAACTTCCATATTAAAGCAGTTTTTAATGAATAATACTAACAAACTTTCAATGATATATCGCAAAGTTGAACCACTACTTGAATTTTCGAAATAGCTGCCGGGCCGTCTTAACGGTCTTGCGTCACTTGCTGCCCAATTTTCCCGTGAATGAGGTAAGCGCCCCACTCGGCGGGTGCCTGATTTCCGCTACCTAGGATATCGCGGGTTTGTCCGACGCAAAAACCTGCGGGGGGGGGAGTTTTTAAAATACTTAACTACCCGACCTCGATTCCCTGGGTGTTTTATTATCAAGAAACCAAATTAATATAATTATTAGGACCAAAAACAAAGCAATACTGGAGGTATTTGAAACGGTTTTCTACAAGTTTTCGATGTAGAATTGTAATAAGCGGCAAATTTTAGTATACTTCAGAAAGTTCAGTGCCTTTAAATTTAAAATTTTCTTTCATTTTGGCCAGTTATTGATGCCAATCCCGGTAAGTACACTGACATAAACGGCACATCCGTTAAACTAAGAATCGGTTGACATTTGGTATGGATAATTGTAAGTCAAGGTTGAGTTAAATGCCAGTTTTAAAAATGGTGAAAATGGGACGACAAAACAAAATTAATAAGCTATACTCATGGCTGAAAAGGGGATTGGGAAGCTCCTCCCAGGACAGGAAAGTTGGCATTTGGAGGGAAACTTGGCATTGGGAGGGAAATTTATACATTAAGATATAGTGGGAAATCTGTGATTTGAAATGCGACTATCTTTCCAGGGAAATTAAAAATTTTTTTCAAGCCCTGGCTATGACTTAATGCTCTGACCCAGTACAAGACCACAACCCAATATGGACTCTAGTCTGAGCTGGGAGTTACGGTTTAATTCCTATCCGTTTACACGGTCTGTATTTCGGTTCATTTAAACGGTATAACAAGTTAACGAAAGTCTGCACCAAATTGGCGGTTCCACGCAAATGCAATCTTGCACCATATCGTTCGACGTTCTGAATCGGGTTTACCCGGCTTGGCATTCGATCATAAATCTATTCGTGAACAATAAAAAATGTTGTGTTGTACTACCTATGTAGTTTAATCCAAAATAAGCAGTGGATTTCCAAAGATCCCAAACGTAGAACCACGGGGGGAGCGCATTACCGCGCCATTTTACTTTTTTGTAGATCTCTGTAAGTGAAGCACCGCGTAATTGGGGCGTGTTATGCGGTGTATACTATATGCCGAAGTCGCTTCACTCAAGTACAAAGAAGTGGTAAACGGGGACTGCCATGTTTCCGTAAAGTCGGAAACCATTTCTAGAAGAAGCATTGGAAAAACTCGTAACTTTTAAAATGACGGCGGGTAATTTTGGTGAAAAATTTTGACACTTAGCAATTAAAATTAATACCGAAAGAAGTTAGTAGGGTTGCTGATCGTGTGTAAACGTGTGTGAATTTTCTAAACGTGTTGTAGTGACCCTTCCGTTGGTGTAATTAACGTTTTTTAAACCGTGGACACGTCCAGCATAGTCTATTCAGAGCAACCTCAGACTAGATGATATGATCAGTAATAATTGTTTGACTGATCGAACACAATCGGGATGTGTGTGTGTGTGGATAGTCGCATGTGTAAAAAAGCGCGTAAACACAAAGATAAAAATAGGCACGGGATACGCCCGTGTACATGTCGCACAAAAAAAACACACGGGTACTGCGTCCGATTAGTCAAACCATTATTACGGTGACTCTTACTATAGTTTGAGTAATAATTTTTTGGCCCCTGGCGTACGCGCGCATTGCTTGTCACGTGAACTGCGTCTATGTGCAAACCCAGTGAACATCCGCCGTTTTGGCGTGGAAGGGGCGTACCTAGAGCTAGGGGGATAGTAACTTGACCAAGAATTACTTTCCTAACTATAGTTAGTATATAGTCGCTGTATAATTGTTTGAACAGCTGTACGCGGTTTACCCGACCTTGTGCGACCTTGTACACAAGCGTATCGCGTGTCTATTTAATGTTACCATTTACATGCTGTCACAGGCAGTGGAAACCTTCGCACACACACCAGATTCCTCAAACCACCAACAAATTTCAAGAACACAGGCAACAAATAATTACGATGTCGCATCACACATTACCCTGTGATCGCTAAAGTTTTGTGGAGGCCGGTGGGTTCTGATAAACTCGCATAGACCGTAGTAGGCAAAAACTCTGATGTCAAAGCCGCATTTTAATTTAATGCGATCATAAAAAATAAATGGTTCATTTGTAGCGTGTCAAGGTTTTGATTAAACATTGGGGACACCAGGACAGTGAGTCACAGTCAAATCCCAAAATTGAGAATTACTGCCGTCCAATGAATTGAAGAGTGAAATTTGGCACAATTCTGATGGGTAGGATATTGAAGTTGAATTTACTAGTGGTAAACCTTGGGTCAAGCCTGGGTTAAAATTAAAGGATTATACTCTCTTGCAGAATGGTTCAGGAGTATTTACCGTTCACCGGAGCGTGGGAGTGCGTCACAAGGAAGTCAATGCCCGTTGGCTGTTTGACTAGTCTCCGCCTTTTTATGCAAATATTGCGGCGCGGGCGTTGCCGACCTCTGAAGGATTCTGACAGGCAACTGTAAGTTCCACCCAATGTCACAAACTCAAAAAAAATTCTTCATTCTTTTAAAACTTAATTGGGAAAAAGTCACTCATTCAACTACAAGAGTCGGGGACTTGGACAGCCATTATTGGCTACTCCAGTCCTCTACTGTCATTGTTCTAATATCCCTCTTATTTTTTTTACATGTATATTCCTGTGATTTGTTTCACTCACGGCCCAGAACTGTTGTTACTCTCCATCACAGATCACATTTTCTTTCGGATGTACATCCAGTACTGTAATACAAACAACACCCTCATTTTTTGTCGAGTTTGTCAAGTTGAGTTTTTTGCATTATTGTTTTAGAAATTGTTGTAGTAAAGTTACCATGGTCTAGTGGTCGAACAAGTACCCTTTACGAAGCCGATATTTCTGAACGAGAACAATGGACCAACTTATGTGCTCTTCAAAATTCCTTTTTAGAAAGTATATATGTACTTATGGTTTCCTAAACGTCTCTAGCGACAGTAGTAAAGCTACAGCAATTCTATGAATAGTAACTATGTCGAATTGTTGGTGTAACATGTGCCGAAAATGCAATGAAATACTTAAGTTACTGACACACGCTGCAGTCTCACGTTGATCAATGTGGTCGCTACTGCTTTTGTTTACCATCCGGGATTATGCTGTCAAAATTAGCATTTGAATGTTGCGCATAGTGCAAATCGTATTGTTGTTGCTGCGCAGAGTTAAAATTAGCATCAAGGCATGTTGGCACAGCGAAGTGGTGATACCTCAGGTGCCACCATTGGAAATACATATTTTTTTTTTCAGAACAGAAATTTGAACAATTAAGAGTACACATCTTTCTAAATTCTTTTATGTGTAGGGGACTTCATAAGCCTTCAAAAGAAGGGAACTTGTAACAATGAAATATGTTGTCTTACTGCAGCTTCAGGGTGTTCAAAAAATATATAATTTTTTGCTTTTTTATGACAACATTAGTTAAACCTTTTTAAAGCAACCTCCTGCAGGAGAAATGGTGCCATATTTGTATTCCTCATCAAATTTCCTTTCTGAAAATGTATACTCTTGCTGGGGTAGGATAATTACTTAAAAAGTTATGCCACACAGAACTTCGAGAGCATATAAACACACATTGTACAGCATCGTATAGGAAAACTCCTTACCTCACAATGCAAAAGGTAGTAAAATTGCAAGTATCATAGCTTAAACTGTTGTATGAGTCAAAATAAATGCCACATATATAACAAACAAAATGAGATGTTATTTATCTTAATACATGGCTGGGTTACAAAGATATGATACAAAATAAATGCAAAATGCCCTGAATATCAAAAATCCCTATACTTAAACACATGCCTCATCCGTAGGCACCTCATCCGTAGGCACCACCCTCTCTGACCCCGACTAACTCAAAAAGTAAAAAATAGCACCAAATTGAATCTGCTACCATTTTAAAGCTAGATAAATTCCCTTTAAAATGAAATATAAATCAGCTGAATACCTAACTTGGTTCTTATGATACAATAAAAAATGTAAAAAAATATTTGTGAACAGGGATTTCAGTGACCCGAGGTTCCGCGTCATTGACTCTTGACTTTTCATTCTGACCCGCGAGAAAAATTGCCGAGCGTCATTTTGACCCGCGGCTTTTTGAACATAAAGCATCTCAAAAGTCGGCCAAGTCGGATTTCCTTTCCCAATACTCTAAATTCCCATAGTCGCAAGTCATATTGACTCGCGGCTCTTTGCACATCAAAGGTTTCAAGAATCAAGCTGAGTGGGCTTTGAAAGTTTCCCAGTACTAATTTCCATAGTCGCAAGTCATAAGTAGCCATCACAATACCTTGACAAAGATACTATTACTAGGTGATCGCATTAATCCTATTGTTGATCTGCGTTACTGCACAAGTAAGTCTTAACATCATTAGATGGCTGATCAATACGCTTGAATGTAATGCTGTTGTTGGTCGCTTTGATGCACAAGTCCATAGAAGGGGAGATCGCTATATTGATTGATGAAGGGATTATTAGTAGTGTGAAGCCGATCACTCCCTCCCACTGACCTCTATGACATGGATCACTCACAGTCTACCCAACTCCAGAACTCGATCACGTTCACCCTGCTGTCACTTGATATTTACATTGTGCCATTCATCATATTCAGCATTAACTGCAAACAGTGACTTAGATGTATGCTCTGGGCAAGCTCATAGATTAGTAGCCCCACCCATCATGCAATATGACACTACTCAGAAATGCAACTCTACTGACCAATTGAACATTCATTATCACATTGCGCACTATGATGAGATTGCGATTTATTCGTATTGAAATAGGTGATTTAACCACACAATTTTAATATTCATCTCTTGATCGCCTTCGACGACCCCTACTTACAAAGCACCGCACCGTACACCACCTTCCATGGCCAAATCCTGAAATGAAATACATCTGGTACATTTGCTACCGTCTGTGGGAAACCCATTAAATGAATTGGATTTTTTTTTATATGGCTGCCGGTGAGGGGGGATTTTTCTACAAGAAAATAGTTGTCCCATATACATGATATGTCTGTACATTAACACCATATGTAATAACACGTACTTCTTGGCCCAAGTGATCGAGATGTGTCATCGGTCTTGAAGCCTTAATGTTGCGGTGTTGTTTTTTTTTTTAAACACCTCTTATGGTACACAAGGCATCATTTTAATAATACCTGCCACATGTATTTATCGAGATCTCGATCACTTTGAGGCCCATTAAGTGTTAAAGAAAGTTCTTTAAGGAATTTCTGATGTCCAACCCCCCCAATAACCTAGTGATCTGCTATGCTAATCGCCCATTGTTAAAACACTATAATTCGATAACGTTATTGTATTGTCATTAATGTATGATCATGGAGGATGAGGTTATAAATATGTCTAACTGTCTACCATGTCTCCTTGAAATCAGGGGCAAAGCTGGGCATTTAAACAAGTCCAAACCGTGATTGGCGCCTGTTTTGCGAAAAATAGCTAAATATCGAAATAGAAACGCTGGACGGCTGAATCATGCTGAAAAATCTGATGTGGATAAATGGGCGTTGTGGCTCTGAAGCGACGATAATATGAAATCATAAACCGTCTTTTGTTTCAGACCATCTAGTGAAGCCGGAGGCGATTTTAGAGGCAGTGACTTTTAGCATTTGAACCAAAAATCGCTGTGGATGTAATAATATTCCCCCCGTAGGAGCCAGGCTAGCCATCAGTAGTGAGAATATTCGCCAGTCACCGCGCCGAGTCTCTCAGCTCAGTGCGACTGCAGTGGGTGTTTCATTGCATTATCATCCCGTGCATGTCGTGTATGGTTCTATTGCTAGTACCATACAAAACAACAGTACCGGTTAGCAATTTCCCCTACCCAGTTGTTCACGTGTAGCTGGCTACACCTACATTGGATGACAGTACTGGGTCTTTTCCCACACTTCGTGTACTATCAAGGTTTATGTTTAAAATTTTTTGTAAATGGCTGCTTGGGCGGGCCAAGGAAGTGTGAATGGATACAGACGGGACCACTTTTCCCTTTTCATATCATATACCATTTAAAAATTAAAGGGTTATTCTTTCATTACCATTAAGGGTCATTCCTTCATTTACCATTAAAGGTCATTCCTTCATTTACCAATTAAAGGGGCATTCCTTCATTCCATTAAAGGGTCATTCCATTCATTACCAAATTAAAGGGTTGTTCGTTTTGTTTACAAATTATCGGGTCCATTCATTTACCAATTAAAGGGTCATTCCTTCATTTACATTCATTTACAAATTAAAGGGTCATTCATTTATTCACCAATTAAAGGGTCATTCCTTCATTTACCAATTAAAGGGTCATTCCTTCATTTACCAATTAAAGGGTCATTCCTTTGCCAATTACAGGGTCTTCAGTTCATTTACAAATTAAAGGGTCATTCCATCATTTATGAATTATAGGGTCATTCCATCATGAATTAAAGGGTCATTCCATCATTTACAAATTAAAGGGCCATGCCATTGTTTACAAATTAAAGGCTTAATTATAAAGAATAAAGCCTGCGGTTAAGGCACAGGCTTTGGCTCCGTGTAAAGCCCACGGTTAAAGAACAACGGAACAAAATTTTGACACTTCAATTTTCAATAAATACAATTTTGACCCTTCATTTTTCATTTTGACTCTTGACAATTTGACCTCAAGGGTCTTTGACTCTTGGGGAAAAAATGAGTGAAATTACTGGTGAAAATGTAATGCCACCCGCATTTTGTATACCCCAACTCATGGCGCATGACCATAGTGCAAATGAGCTAATTAATGTGTAAACAATCGGCATAATCTATTTTTGAAATGGTACATCGGATGCGCAAAATTCCTTCACTGCATGAAAGCCTATCATGGTGCGCATCTTCTTTGCCATTTGAAAGTGGGACATACATGTATTGTATTTCATTTAAAGTCCTCCATGGACAAAAGTTTGTTTGACACTAACTCAATGGGCCGGAGGCCTGCAGAGATAATAAATGTTGGGCTGAAAGATTGCCCAGGAATCAGTATAAAAAAAAATATATGCGGCTCAGGTATGCAAATGAGCTAATTAAATATGCATAATTACTGTATCGCTAAAATGGTACATCGGATTTACAAATATTCTTCCCTATGTAAAAGGCCACTCTGCCATATGAATTTCACTATTTTTGGTAAAGAAACCTTCCAAATGAATTTGAATACTTAGACGGATTTAAACCAAACTTGAGTCATAGTTGCAACATGGGATCCCTCATTTGTTTTTAAGGTCAAAGGTCACATACATTATGCCTACTCTACCTACCTCCCACGGCCTGATTCTGCACAAATGTTCAATTTGCGAGCGAACAGAAACCCCACTTACCACTGAAAAAATCTGGCAAACCGCCCTAGCTCGTGTTGCACTGCACCTGATGAGATCGCCCAGCACTACTGGACAAAATCGACTTTGAATGTTTCTGACTGAGCTGGTAAGACGTGGTTGTGGAAGGCTCCAAAATTCGCCGAGTTTTCACCTGACCGTTCCTTGCCAAAACAGAAATCTTCGGCGGAACTCAACTTAATATATCTCTTAGAACCTACTGGCCAGTGTTCGATTTAGCACATGCACACATGCACATATGCATGTAGATTTTTTCTGGTGCATGTAACTTTTCCACTATGCATGCACATGGTGCATGTAAGAATTTTGTAAGCTTAGTAAAGTTTATTTGAATGAAAAATACAGTGAAGCATCCTGAAAAGAAACTAGAAAAAGTAATGATAAACAGGCTAAAAAACTGTATCATTTTCAGCAGGTCTGGCAGAAGCCTGAAGGTATGATGCATAAAAAAGTGTTTAAAATTTTGTGATTTTTTAAGTGCATGTAACACTTAAAGTGTGCATGTAGATCTTTGGGGTTACATGCACCAAGTGCATGCAGGTTTTTTTCCCTAAATCGAACACTGCTACTGGCTTTAGCAGAGTGATAAGTAGCGGGGATTTTTCTCAAAAATTACATTTTGCCCCCCCCCTTGGGTTCCTTCATCTAGCGATCGTATGTGTGACAAGCCCAAGTGAAATTATGGTCCACACTGCGATCCCCCCACCGTAATTCCACGATTAGAGTCACCCAGGCTAGTTCTAGGTCATTCTCTTCTTGTTTGGCCGTCTTTTTGGCTTTTTCTTTCCCTTCTCAAATTTTTTGCCTTTGTCTGGGTCTCCATTTTCATCGGAATTCTTTTTCTGGCTAAGTGGAAATTTCCACTGCCCGCGTGGCTAGTCCCGGGCGGTATCCGATGACGGCAAATTAATTGAAGGTTAAAGGCATACTCTAGTATTTTCAGAAAAAGTTTTCTCTATGGTAGAAGTAACATAGGGACAGGGTTTAGTGTTA
>JAMKCH010048550.1:0-10529 GCA_023653785.1 Ophioderma brevispina
CTTGTGATATCTTTTGTAAACTTTAAATATCACTAAAAATTAAATTTCAAACTATTTCATTATTCGAAACATACAAGTATCACATCATGAATAGCATTTCCTTCATGAAATGCATAATTACAATTACAAACACGTCACAATAAGTGTGTGGATTAATAAATGGTTACCACCCAGTTAAAGGTATTAAGCATTTTGATGACAGTACCTCATTGGATGGCCTATTATGTGGTCAATATGGTTTTTTTGGTGGCTTTCCCATTAATTTAAAATATCCACAATCTGGTAAAAGGTAAACGTTTGATTTTTTCTCGCCAATGACGTAGAATGTACAACTATTGGATTTTGTGCAATGCATAAAAAAACTATTTCTAAACTTGGTTTAATATTGTTATATTTTTCTTGAAATTATTATTTCATACCTGTAATGATATGCTCTATTCTCTTGACAACAATCTCTTTTTCTCTATCCCTAAAATAGGGATCATCTCTATCGCGATCCCTATCCCGCAGATCATCTCTCCTGTAGGGGTCGTCTCTTAGTGGTGGCAACCTGTCAACAACCTAAAAAGTCATACGGGTCCAAGTTCCCTTGGGATATGCGTGACTGTTAACGACGCTCATCATAAAACGTTCTCGTCTAGGAAACAGTTGATTTTGATGTGTTGAAGAGCTATCATTTCAATTATCATTGTCTCAGACTTGTAGTGTGGGTACGGACATGGGTACGGGTATGGGTACTGGGGTTCCGAGACCATGGTATGGGTACGGGTCCAAGACCGTGGGTACGGTTACGGGTCCCAACCACGGGAGTGGGTATGGGGACGGGTCCAACTTGTGACAAAGTCATGGGTATGGGTACGGGTCCAACCTGGTTACGGGTATGGGTAACGGTCCCGCTTACGACACCCATGGGTACCGGTACAGTGTCATGGGTATCGGTACGATTTTGGTACGGGTACAGACCTTGAGTATTATACCTGGTACATATAGGGCAAGAATTCCAAAACTTAAGACACTATCATGATTCCACCTTAAAGAGTCATATTGATTTGAAATTTTGCAGGAATAGCTAAAGTGAAGGGTATTTCTGTGGAATCCCTTATAAGTATTATTAGCAACTGAAAAATGGCGGAAAAGGAAGAAATCAGCACTTTTCAAAGATATGTCATCACGAGCCAATAGTTGTTTCAGTACATGTAAGTGTCCCCTATGGTAAAGTTCATTTCAATATTGGGGAGAATTAATGGCTCGCACCAGTGCAAATTAATTGTGAACACACTAAAGGCATACGTGGTGCATAGTCTGCATAGTGCAACTATAATATCCATGGTGTATCTGTAAATTATGTGACAAAACTGTAGATAGACTGAAAATAGTTTGGGATGGTATAATTAAAGGGCAGCAAAGATACATATTTTGATTTTTGTGTATTTTGTCTACCAGAAATGTAGTATCAAAGTGAAAAGTGAAAACAAAAGGTAAATTAGAGTTGTACTTATATTATTTTAATATAAAACGTTTCTATTTGCTTCAAAGCACAAAATTTGAAATTTTCATCCATTTTTTTGTACTAAAGAACTAATTCTCGGCTTGGTACCTTCCATATGGGAGCTTCACATTCAGTGCAAAAAATATTTTTTAAGGGACAACCCGATGTGTAAAATCCTTGTTGCACCTTTAACATTCATCAAAGTAAAAACATTAAAAACTCCATTAATATCCATTAAAATAAAGAATACCGGGCCAGTTTTTTTGTTTTTTAAAAATTTTCAATCGGGTACAGGTAAGATATGGCAACCAAAAACATGGAAAGTGGTATGGTTACAAGGACCATGGGTATAGACGTATAACTTGGTCGGAGACCATGGGTATCTGTAAGGGTCCGAAACCGTGGGTATGGGTATGTGTCCAAGACCATGGGTACGGGTGTGGGTCCGAGACCATGGGACCGGGTCCAAGACCATGGGTACGGTATGAGTACGGGTACGGGTACGGGTACGGGTCCGAGAACCCATGGGTACGGTTACGGGTCCGGGTCCAGCACGTGATAAAGTTATGGGTACGGGTTGGGTCCGCGATACTTGGGTATGGTTACGCAATTTTTGTCCCGGTATGGGTACGGTACAGGTACTACAAGTCCTGAATTGTCTCTATAATGTACATCTATATCACATTTTACAAATCATATCATGCATACATGTACTATGAATGATTTAATTATCTTACATGCTCTTGGAATTGCATTTTGGGGTACTAATCCCTAGGAAACGTTTTTTAGCTGCATAGAACCCAATGCCAACTGCAATTTTGAATTTTTATCTCTACTTATTCTTATTTGCAGAATAAAATTACGAACATCTGTTGTCATTTTTGGCAATGGGATATGCATGCACTTTACAATGTTCATAGTTATTCATGTATTTGATGGTTGGAGTTTCCATTTGAAATTGCCAATGCGGCTTATGCTTTTTAATTGCAAAAATTTTGCAATACCACCATATTACAATAACAATCATTCATGTTAAAGTGATCCATTTTGTTTTATTTTCTAAGTAAAAGGTAGTGGTTTATATCAACACCTACAGCCAGGACAATTTTAAAATTTCATGCAGTGTGCACACAATGTATTTTACCTCCATACACTACAGGTCAAGGTCACAAGGTGTAACTATCTACACTTCCAGTGTTTAAAGAGACACAGACTGGTAATCACCATCTGGCTGTTTCCAAAGCATGCTATTATAAGCTCGCACTTGATGCTAAAAGATGCTCATGGGGTCGATATCAAAAGACAGAGCATGCACTGGAGTGTAAGGATCACAAATAGTTTTTAAGCTCTTGCTGGAGTTTGCCCTGAGACATTGGCAACACCTGTCCCTGCTCTCTTAAATATTCAAAATGAATGTAGGTGCTACACAAAGCATGGTAGGTGGAGACGGTTAATGGGGTAAAACATGTACACAATCAGGGATTGATCTTGGTAACAACAAGCAGGCAGAACTTGATTACTTGTGCCCTGTACATCCGGGCAGCACCAAATTACACACTGGCCCTATTCTTTGCACAGCATTAATGGTATTGGGATTATCATGGTGCTTACGTTCTTTGTAAACTCTGTATGGCAACACTAGATTAATAGAGACAACAGTTACCACGCGATTATTTCAAAAGCATTCTGAACATTTTATCTGATCAAATTGTGGACCTAATAAGAATTTTCTTCACCTAGTAATCACAAATAATTAATAATGAGATTTATATTGCCTTTTACAGTAGAAAAGCACTGTTGCCTATTATTTAATACACCTTCCTTCAGAAATCATCAATCATTTCGTTCTCTAGGCTTGCAGCTGGCCACACGCACATCCCTATCACACTTATATTGTATATTCCCCATAACAACTGAGATTAACCGGGATACCAATTTATAGACAATCCTCTGAATTACTTGCTCGACAATCATGGAAGTGGACGAGGTATAAATTAAATACTGGCTTTTAATTACTAAACACTACAATGTGACAGATGTTGCTCTATTTTTTTAAAATATGGTTTAAAGTAAATGAGGAAAAACAAGCACGCAATGCAGAAAAACAATCAGCACGCAATGCGGAATTACGCAGTAATTATGTCCCCACCATCGGAGGCAAATGAGTGGAATGAGTCACGTGGGATTACGTCAAGTTAGCTGCTTGGGAATCTAGTGATTCAGTTATTATATTATAGAGTAATCAGACGGTGTGTCAATCAGTGACGGAATGATGTCAAAAAAAATGCTATGCTCCTTGCGAAGGCCTAGTATAGCATGGGCTTTACTGCTTGTTTAAAATTAAACATCTAACATTCAATATGAAACTGCTGATTGGTGGAATTTTACAAAAATTTTCCATTAAAAATGGAGGGAACAGTGGTTGGTAAAAGCCACCTCCGATATTATGCTAGTTTTACCAAATTTAAAAAAACACCTTAATATTCAAATTTTTCTTAAATCTAGTAAACCGCTACCTTAAAATTTCATCTCTGTGGTAAGGATCTCTGTATCGTCATCAAAGCGATCTCGAAGCGGTGACCTGTCACGCCCCCTGCCGGGCGGTGGTTCATCACGGTCGTACGGTCTATCCTACATAGGAAGGAGGGAAGCGTCCCTATCAAAGTCTCTGTGAATAGAATTCATTCCAAATATTATCCATCAGAATTTTTAAAACTTTCTCCCCAACTAAAATTTTTAGCATTTGGGTTTACTGTCCATGACATTGTTATGTCATCTAATGCTTTCTCTTGCCTATTATACTGATTTGACACATTGTAGGCGAAAGCGATCCATTACTAGCACATTGGCATGA
This sequence comes from Ophioderma brevispina, assembly GCA_023653785.1. Lineage (NCBI taxonomy): Eukaryota > Metazoa > Echinodermata > Ophiuroidea > Amphilepidida > Ophiodermatidae > Ophioderma > Ophioderma brevispina. The sequence continues at coordinate 4,344 of JAMKCH010048550.1, forward strand.
AGCGGAACAAAATCTGATTGCCAGTTAGAATCTAAAATGTAATTGCAATTAGAACAAAATGTGCGCAAACGCGTGCAGAAAGTTAAAATTTTTACAGCTTTATGGCAAATATGAGGTTATTTTTGGCCAAAACACCTGAACGGGCATCAACAATTGGGGGATAATCGTATTGAAAACCATCCCCCCCCTCAAAATATCGGGGGGGTGTGGTTGGGGGAAGGGGGCTATATCCAAAAATAAAAAATATCAATAAACATCCCCCGGGGGGAGGGGGGATTTACGGCCTATGGTAACCCCCCCATGTACAATTCTTTACTTTTTATATATCTTCAATTTTACAAGCAGAGATGCACACCTTGATTGAAAAAAAAAACCCTGACAAAAATGGGCCGGGCAGGGGCCGCTTAGGCCCCACTGGCGGGTCCAGGGGCAGAGCCCCGTCGGGGCCCAGGGGGCAGACGCCTTGGTGGGTCCAGGGGCGAGCGTGACACACGTGGTAACACGAGTGAAGCGCAACAAGAGCATCCTGGGTGCTTTTAGTCGATTTTAATACCTAGAAAGTCAATTGGAGTACCCAAATTTAAAAAAATACATGATATTACAAACAGATGTATTTTTCATTAAAATATGATTATCTCTGTTGACAATTTAATGTTTCAGATCATTAGCAGTTCATCAGGATGTCATGATGATTAATCAAGGAATGATCAACATGAATGACATGAGAAAAAGATGAGGGCTGACTTGCTTACAAAGTTTAAATCATGACATTGCCTACCTAGCCTTGCCAGCTGATAGTTAGCTGTTATAAGTCCTCACAGCAGCGTTGAAATAGCTTGTAATTCTTGTGCATTTTTCAATGCCCCTGTTTGTTTTTGTACATTTATTTGCGTGGAAATGATGTCCTTTAGGCTTTGATAGCTTTCTTCCCCGACGCGACGAAGACCATAATTCACGCTGTTCTTACCAATGTGCAGTAGTACGCCAGAATGCCAGTCAGATTGGTTCATTTCCTCATGTACTCTGATAAAAAATCGCGTTTGTCATCTTTCTCTCCAACCATGACTAGTTCAATTATTCTTATCTTTCCTTCTATCGCTTGTACATTCTCAGTCTGTCTACAATGTTAAAATTTTCCATTTTTCCTACCGAAAGTATATGGCATAACACAGATCGCCAATATATATCCTTGACATCGCGCGCTCGCTGATCAACTCCTTACATGCAGCATGTAGGATGATCGCTTACGGTACCCGTCATAGATTTATGTAAAATGGTATGGATGGCGCGGCGGGGAGTCGGAAACCAACAACCACATGTAAAATTCGAGTTGCAGAGGGAGCATATATGCACTAAATTGCTGTCGTAATCACACTTCATTTAATTATTTTGCCTGCCCCAGACGACCGGTTTTTTTGGAAACTGACAACTGTATTAAAAAACCCCGGATTTCCGGGAAAAAAACGGAAACTGGCATCTCTGTAAAAGGGAAGGTCATTTACGCTATCAAAAATTAACGTGCACACCATAAACACTGCTAAATGTAAAGACTATACCATATTCCACTTATGCATATACCATATTCCACTCAGCAATGAGCAAGCACGCTCTCTCCCAACATGCAAAGTCCTTTGTAAGCAAATTCCTACAGTTAATTCCGCAGTCGTCTCTTTTCACCATTTTTTTGCCTAATTTACTGATGTTTATGTACAAAGAACTGCACATCGGTGTGTTTGGGCTGTCTTCATAAGTAACTCAAATAACCCTAACACAAACCAATTACCAAAGGATACCACACATGGCATTTTGTGGTAATTGGAGGTTCAAAAAAAAACAAAACAAAAACAAAAAAAAAAACATCAGCCATCAGTCACGTCGTATTCTGTTGTATGAGTTGTTTTGATGTGCACATCACGTTGTGGACCTTGTGGCTATTGGTTGTGTATTCATCCTCGGGCCTGTGGTAATGTGTGGTATGCAGTAATTGCTTGCAAAACAGAGTGATGATGTTAGGGCAGGTTTTATGATTATTATATACCTGAATCGGTCTCTGTCTTTATCCCTATCATCAAAGCGTCACCCTCTCCTCCTCCTCCACCCATGGGAGGTGAATTTACCTCTTGGAGCTCCTTTACTGCCTGTTCGTGTTAGAACACTACAAATCTGTGGGTAGATAACGTGAGAGACACATTAATTTTGCAACATAATCTGTTTTTCTGGAAGAATATTATTTAAAGGTGAGTGACCCTATCAAGATCTTGACTTTCATGTTTCTCCCTCACATGGAAGCAATCACATGGAAGCATATCAAATGGAAGCTATACATGGAAGCATATCACATGGAACCATATCACCAAAAACACCGTTCAATTTTGAGTTAAACAGTCCAGCTGTTTGGATTGTAGAAGCAAAAAAATGTGCACTAAAAGATGGCCCATTAGCAGTGTATGTTAATAAATGTGGTTACCACATTGGAGAATGTTTGGTAACATAGAAAGGAAACATTTCTGTTTGCCTCGAAGTTAAGTGGGGTAATGCAAAAATAGAACTTTCTTCTGATACCAAAATCTCATGTGTGGAGAGTATGGACGAAGTTGTCGATCGGGTCACCCACGTTTGATGTTCTAATTGAATCACACAATGAAGAAGACTCCTCTTATCAGCGAAATCCTAAAGACAAGTTCACAAACCAATGACAAAGACTGGCAGTATTAGTAATGTTGAGGGAACTTCTGGACAAATGGCAGCTATTGCACTTATGACCTTTTGATTCACATGCAATTAAGTTTAGGACTTAACGCACAAGATACAATCCTATTTGAAAGAACCACAGTTGATTTGAGAAAATGATAAAGTTCCTTACCTATTCATGATTCCTTTAATACGGATACTTTCTCTCCTTTAATTGCAGCAGTAGCATCCTCGGTATTCTTGAATTGAACAAGGCAAAGCCTCGATGTAAAGAACCTAGTAGGGGTTGAAGAGTAGAAATTTGGTGAAATCAATTTTATTATATTTGTGCAAGTTGACACTTGCATTTATATCCCAAAAGATAAACAATCTGGTGGTTGCAACAGCACTTTCAATTCCAAACAGCCAAAAATATGTTAATTCCCAGAATGCACCATACACAGCAAAAAATAAACCACATCAAGGCTTAATTAACCATAGGATAATTGCAATTTTTCGGATCCACTTGGAACTAATTTTCCTTGGGTATATTATAAACCTGAAGTATCACTAAGATCGAAGCATGTTTCACCCAGGCCACCATATATTTCAGTACCATATTTATTTCTATCAGTTTCATATCACATATATTTTTCCACATATTGTTGTTTTTTTTCAAGTAAATGTCTGTAATTTTTTCCTATATCACCATTGTATATTTTTTATAACCAGCATTGTACATGGTCTTATTTTTATTTATGGTTAATCAGATTCCTTTATCTCTAGCTTTTTGAACATGTATAACTTTTTTGTTGAGGGTAGGATCTATTACTTTTGGTAATAAGCAACTGGAAGCTTGATAGGTGTCCCGTTTTTTTGCATTGGTGGCAAGCAATGCAACGGGTGGTGAATTCAAAATGCATGGCCCATACGATTTCACAAGTTTTCAGTTACATAACGTCGTGCTCCACAGGGTTGGAACTATCCCAATTTACCATCACAATTGAGTATGTGTATGGTTAATTATCCCAAATCTGGTATTTCACTTTGATTTGCAATGCTTTTTTCATTTTCATGATTCAGATTTTGAAAAAATTTTTCAAAAGATAGTACTAAGAATTTTTATGCAAAAGATTTTAAAACTGTCTCAGAACAGTCACATCAGTATGTATGCAACAAAGTAAAGGTGCAGCGAGAGATTTTTGAGACACCAAACCCAATCTTGTGTCATAATATAATATCCATAGAGACAGACACCTCAATAGACATATCTTACCTTGTATTGGCCTACAGAAGTGTCTAAAAGAGAGAAAAAGGTGGAATTCTGATTTGCTTACTATTTCAATATAAAACATAGCCTGAATTCAGTATTTGGTGCTCCTATACTACATTCGAATTTCCACAATTTTTGTACAAGAAACATTCTCGCTTATCCTTTCAGATGGGGTTATATTTAATGGAAAGCTTTACATCAGGGGCAAAAATCAGTACTTGTGATTTTTTTTGAGGGACAGCTTATATGTGAATCTCTCGGTTCAAGAAAACCTTTAGTCCACAACCAACATTATTATATAATCTTTTATGTGATGTGAGATGTGAAAGTTAGGTTTTCAGTGTGTTATTTGCTATATTGCTATTGCATGATAGAACCTTTATTATCAAATATTTTGTACCTTTTGCTATGGTAAAATATTATTTTGGCATTAAGTCATTGCCACAAACACTGAAAGTTATAAATTTATCATATCAATGTCTTGAAGACAAAACAAACAAGCAATGTTGACTGATGTCGTCCACAACACAAGCAAGGATCAATCGGAAATATTTTCAGTTGGGCGAGTTTTTATAAAATTTTTGCTGCAAGTGTTTAAAAAAACCCTCAGTTATTTGTATTCATACATTAATACCTGTAACCAGGATTAAGCCTCCGTAAATGTGTTTTAGACAACTTTTTTTGATGTGAAAACCAGTAAATTTGAGGATTTTGTGCATCCCCTCTGCTGTTAAGAAAATTTCTAGTACCATATGAATATAAAATTTGGCAAAAATCACTTAGTATTTGAGTATTTTCATCACCCTACGTTAACTTGGGTCACAATATGCAAAGCAATAGGAGCTTGAAAGTTACCTTATCTTGAATGTGTTGGTAATAGAAAATGCAGTAATTTGCTCTACATTGTCATACTGTAAACACAATAATTCTATAAAACAAGGCGAACTCCGTAGTTACGCGATCTAAAATATGTCCCCAGCCGAATATCGCGATCACTAATGACAACTACAACTGCACCAGTCCACCCTTAATTTTGGCCATCACTAGCATCGCAAAAATAATGGTTAACTCAAGAAATGACTCAAGACTCTTAAAATTCAGCATGCAAAAATCCTTGAAAAATCACTAAATTTAGTAAAAATATGTAATTACTCAAGGTGGCAACACATTTTTGAAAAAATCATGTGATCACATTTTTAAATTGGGACCCACACTGGGTTGGAAAGAGGACGAAAAATTGAGATTTTACGTAGTTTCACATTCCAAGAAATGTAACGCTGGCAACCCAAACGAATGACCCACATGTAAAAACTAGAACTAAAAAAATCGCCCCAATCTAATCAGGTCGAGACTTCTCAGGCCCACTTCTTCCACCAAGTTGCATCTTATACACCTTACAGAACTCCGAAAACTTTACCCAGGCATTGCGCGAAAAATTTCATAACTTATGCAAAGTGATACTTAATTAGCATATTTTACACCCAAACATCTAATCAGGTTGAGAAACTCATAAACCTGCTTCTTTCCACCAAGTGAACATCATCGTAGCCCTTACAGAACTCTAGATAATTGTACACTCGTGCATTTCTGTGCAAATTGACCTTTTTCCCTTGACCTTTTTTCCCTAAAAAAAAACCCACCCCTGACAGACCCAGGGAGGACCCTGGGGGAATGCAATTACATGGTGGTAGGGGGTCCTCTCCTACAATATACCAAAGTTGGCTACTCTAGCACATCCAGAAAAAAGATATGACCCGAATGTTCAGGGTTAACATTTTTATCACGGACATACGGACATAGGGACGGACATAGGACGAGCCCATTGACACATAGTTCGGGACATAAAACTTTAATTGCGTGGATTAAAATACAAGCTTACATGTATTCTGATTGTGACAGAATGCAAATTCAGTGAGTTCACTGTTTTAATTCTTGATAAAGAGCTGATTTTAGGTTTTACCCACCTGTTACTTGACCATATTTTGAAAATCTTGTCCACATTTCTGGTTTTGTGAGGAAATTGTCGGCAGATTGCCAACGAATATACGGCACCTGAACAAAGGATTCTTTGGCTGCCCGTCGTTCCTGGTCCTTTGTCAAGCCATTCTGACAACGACAAAATTTGGTAGCTGTCACTCGGATATATCTGAAAGGTAATGTACAAAAAAAAAAGAACAGATTTGTGAGGGAAAGGATGGTACATTGCTGTCCAGCAGTGATGAACTCAAACTTTTTTTATTGTA
>JAMKCH010048551.1:0-24504 GCA_023653785.1 Ophioderma brevispina
TAATAATACAACAATCAATATCATGTGTTACTAAGTAACATGTGGGCTATTAAATATGATTTTTAACACACACAATTAACTCTGTCCATTCCATTGCTTACACCCTCGGATTTTAATTTCATATTAGAGAAGGTAGAGGTGTCGGGAAAATCGTTAAACGAAATAAGTTTCAAGAAGTTAAGAACTGCCAAAACATTTCATGAGTATGCTAAAAAATCCCTCTCTAATGCTTTGGGCTAAAATGAGCATAAAATCACGATTATATGTTGTTAGCTTTAAGAACGGATTTTGTGGGATCACATGACCCTTTGCGGTGAAATTTCCCAATTGCTGGATTGACTAAATACACCTTCTGGGTTCAAGGTAGAGGATGCCCATTGCCCTGAGTAGAAAGTAAATTCCATTGAATTCTTAATCTTCAAAGGGGGTGGGTGGGTAAATGGGACATTCGATATTCAGACGTGCATTGCTCCGAAAGGTTTTTTTTTCTCCGAACGGTCTTACTTCCTCCGACCACACTGTCATGGAAGCGCTCATAATTCGAAGGTTTTTTGCTTCCGAAGATCATTAGTCCGAAGTTCAATACTCCGAAAGGTCGTTTCTCTGAAAATAACAGATATTATCTCGAAGGTTTTTATTTCCGATCGATCATTCTCCGAAGGTCATTTGCTCCGAAGATTTTTATCCAGGGTCTTTATTCCGAAATGAAATAAGGGTCATTAATCCGAAAGGTTTTTACTCCGAAGTCATTATGCCGAAAGTCTTTCTCCGAATTTTCGGAATCCGACTTTCGGAATAAAAACCTTTCGGAGTAAAAACCTAATTTTTGTATTTCCTAGATTATTTCTCGAAAGGTCCTTTCCGGGAGTAATGACCTTTCGAGTAATATAATTTGGATAAAAAATTAGTTTTTACTACGCCGAACGGTTTTTATTCCGAAAGGTCGATATTCCGAAAATCGAGAAACGACCTTTCGGAGTATACCTTCGGGATAATATATTCAATGAAATAAAAAAATAGGTTTTTACTCCGAAAGGTTTTTATTCCGAAAGTCGATTTCGGAGTATGACCTTCGTAATAAACCTTTCGGACAATGACCTTTTTTTTAGATTTCGTAATAATGACCTTTCGAACCAATTGCCGTTCGGATTATTTACCCATCGGAGAAATAAACTTTCAGAGAAATTACCATTCGAGTGAAATACCTTCGGAATAAAGACCTTTCGGATAATACCTTTCGGAACAAAAACCTTTCGGACAATGACCCGTCGGAACATCGACCTGCACCCGGGTAAAATAGCCTACCAGTTCGTCCCCGGGTTCGTCACACTGCGTAGCGAGCTTGATCGTCTGAAATTCCTCCTAAGGTTTGCAGGAGCTATGGCCAGACAGAATTGGCCATATGCTAAGAAGCTATATACTAGATGGGTATGAAACCTCCTATTCAACCTGTGTTAAATTGATGATACGCTTAGCTCTATACAAGAAATTGGGCCCAAGTATTTGGTATTATATGTTGTGCAATTCCCATGTATGTAACCGTGTGGTGTTCCTGTACTTAATTTTGATGGAAAAATTAAATAAGAATATGCTATTGCAAAATTTGGATTTGACTAATTTTAGATCCTTTACTAAAGACCGGTCGTACTTGGGAGGCGTGGTTAAATATCCCGAGGAAAACATAATTCTCCTTCAATTTGAGAAATTGAAAAAAATAGATTACAACAGGAGGGTTCGTTTATTTGACTGGAATTTCCCTATTTCTTCAAAAGAAATTCGAGTAGTTAGGACTCGTAATGGCCGATCATAATCCAATTTGGCTGGTATTTCTCTGTCGAGAAATACCGCTGTCTTATCAGCCTTGTAAGACGACCCATGTTGCCTTGAATTTAGCCTTTGAAATTATTTACAACCTTTGAATGTGAACTGTTGTGGTTCCCTCACCGTATCTAGTAATGAGACCTAAACCGCATTGGGTTGCATGTATTTTTTGTTATTCTATCCCCTACAGCGTAAATATGTCTCGAACAACACAAAAGCTTGACAAGGAGCTCACCTTCATGTTCCAAGAAAAACGCCTTTGTTGGAAAACAGGTGGGCAATCAATTCAACGAAATGGCAGATCATAACCCTGACAAAGAAATGTTTATCTTCTACTCTGCCAAAAGTCGGAAAAATATAACAAATGCAGGAAGAGGTATTTTTATCATCATAGCATTATGCCCAATCGTACGCGCAGACTTTATGGCTCGTGTAGACATTAAACTGGCCATAATCAACTTGGATTTAAAAGCTATTCTTCGCGTCTTTCCCTTGTTAAGAAACGTTCACGAAATTTGGAAATTTTCGCGGTCCAAAACACAGTCAGAGCACCAATTTAAATACACTGTAAAATGTAAATCCATGTGTTCTGGATCTTAACACGTACAAACACTATTTGTTCAGCTTTTGAGACATGTCTAAGCATTTAATTTCTGAACATTTAGGTGTTCATACATACGTTTAGTGTTTAAATTCTTAACAGCTTTTTCCATAGCATAGACGTTCAGTGTTTAGACACAATAACTCTATAAGGTTAAGCTTTTAAATGCCTTTGTGGCACATTGACGTGTTTTTTACACGTGAACTCGCGCCTTACGCGTTTAAACTCTTTAAGGCTCGCGTTCACGTGAGATATTCTCATTGCTCTGATTTAGAAATGTGAAACGATGCTGAATTTCATTGCTTTATAGTGGATTTATAGGAGCATTGTCTAAGTACTTACCCGCCTTTTGACAAAAAAGTTTGTATTTTGATTTTGTTGTTTTGTCGGCTTGGTGCTTAAAAACTTACTTTTTACAGTTACTCATAGAGGTGAAAAGTGTCCCATAACAATCACTCAGTCACGAACCAGAGGGTGTTTTGAACCAATCATAATGCATTGCACTTTGCCTATACTGTACTGTACAAAACCCTGTCATTACTTTGGGATAAAACGTTTCCACGAGCAGAGGAACACAACACATTTCATGATCATGATAAAAATTCGCTAAGTACTAATACTTTGGGGGCGAAAATGAGTGTAAAGTCGGGTTTTATGTGTGTTAAAATAGGATTTTTGGTGGACCACATGAACCCTATTGAGGTGAATTTCCCAAACGGTGCATTGTGGGATTGACGCAATAAACCCTCTGGTCTGACGGTAGGCCAATTCTATGCCAGCTGTACATATTTTTCATAACCCTTTGTAATGTCAAAACTTTTGCCAAATCTTCAAACATTTGTGGTTCTACAATTTGCATGGTCGGCATCTTGGTGTTATGCATATGAACGAGCTATGTCCGCGTGTACATGGGGTGTACTCGGTTTGGGGTCAAATTAATCCTTGGTCACGGGGAGTCAAAAATCGCTAAGTGTGTAAAAATAGCCAGGGTCATATGGCAAATCGAAAAGTGCCATCAGGTAGACGTGATGAAAGATAAAAAGGTCGTCATGATTGACCTTGGTCATAGGACTATATGTTTTGGGGGCAGAAATCTAAATCTTCAATTGTCAAAATTTTAAAACCTGTCATGCGCTATAAAATTGCATGCTAAGTCTATGACTAGTGTCTAATGGGTGTGGCTTGTTTTGAAGTCAAATGCCACCCTGGGGTCCAAGAGGACAATTAATTTTTGAGTTAAAAAATTAAAACAAAGTCAAATGCTACATCTGAATAGTGCATCTTGTAGCCATCCAATGTAAGTTAACAAATGTCTATGTGACCTATACGACCCACTAGTTAGAAAACCCACTAGTTAGCACACTTCTCTATGTAAGACATGTCAAATGTCATGTGACCTATAGAACCACTAGGTTAGGGGACAAACCCATAGTTAGCCACTCTCTAGTAAGAATGTTAAATGTCTTGTGAACCTATAACGACCCCACTAGATTAGCACTCCACTAGTTAGACACTTATCTATGTACGACATGCCCAAATGTCTGTGTGACTATACGACCCACTAGTTTTAGGCCATTTCAATGTAGTAACAAAGTCTTATGTGAACCTATACGACCCACAGTTAGAAAACCCACTAGTTAGACACGTCCGATGTAAGACATGTCCAAATGTCATTTTCTAAGCAAGGCATTCAAACATGAAGTCAGTTTTCATGCAAGACACGCAGTTTCCTAAGACGTGTCTTTGAAGCGTTTGAGACAGGACTTATTTCGTGTCTACCCCTTTATTACAGTATCTCTGATGGACTCATTTTATGAAATATAAGGATATAACTTGGAGTAACCAATCCAAATAGGCCTGCCAAGTTTGACAATTTTTTAAAGGTTCTTACCATGGTTTCCTGATTGGCTAGATACACCAAATAACTTGATGTAAACCAATCAAATCGGTCAGTAGGACCTCAGGGGGTTCAAAGTGTGTTACAACGTTTCAATCTTTAATGTGGTACCAATACCCGGGATGTACAATTTAGAATGGCATCAAGAGGACTAGATCGACCGTGATATTCAATTCCCACTTCAATGTCTCATGAAATCAAGAATGTGGTAATTTTCAAGTTTCAAAATGTTATTGTTTTTCTCAAATTCCATAAGAGTATTTTCGGCCTCAGTATGCTCCAATCGGCGTAATAATTTTAAAATTCCTACTAATGAAATAACAAACAAAACAAGTTAAAGAAACCAGGCAAAACTGATGCCACTCTAGAATTTTTTTCAACATTACAAAGGTCCTATACTGGAATTGGTTGCCCTAACGGTGTGGTTCTGGCTTAACAAAAGAAAGAACAGGAAATGTGAGACGTTAAGACATAATTTATAATTACTGATTTTACTGATTCCTGTACTGGTGTGTAGAGAGGAAATAGTTCTTGGTAGAACACCAGCGCTGTCCACCTTCGGAGCCTCCTTTTTAAATCCTTTTTTAAGCAACATCCTGATATATCTCCCTCTGTGAATGTGACTTAGTAGGGGAAAAATCACCATTATGCGTATCTCTTTGTCCTAATATTATTGTGTTCTGAGGTCTCCGGTTCTTTGGACAGACTTTGGCGGGTTAAACCTGGTTTTGAGAGCGTCTCACAACCATTCCACTTCCCTCAAAGCATATTGCTGGAGTTGCTCTGTAGCTCCATCTTTTCTAACTGCCTTTGAAACTTCTGCGGCGGCAGGCTCGCTCTGAGGCAATTTTGGCTGCTTTAGCGGTTATCGTAGCCTTCCTCTTTCCTTTATGAATACTCAAAGATGACCATACATTTGGTTACCGATGTATTGCAGAACCTCTTCTCCTCCTACTTCTACTAATTGAGAATTATGTAGATTATCAGCTCGTCGAGTCAGTCACTAGATCTTTCTTGGGATTTGTACATGTGAGTCCAAACAAAACTCCTTTGCACTTGAATCTTGTGTTCTGTGTACCAATATTAAAAGAAAAACATACTTTTCTAGAATAAATTTTCATGACTCAGATCCTGATACAGTGTCCAAGGCCTTGTTATACCAAACGCCTAACCACACAGTGTACATTAACAGGACGGTGTCCAGAGGTAACTGCTGCCAATTTCAGGACGGCCAGAACAAGCTGAAATATAGTGCCCAACAAACAAGGAGATAAACAAACAAGTGCTAGTTTAAACATTTCATTGACATTGTGCCTAGAACCCAAGATTCAATTTCAAAAGTGTATTTTTCGCACACTATAGAGTAAAAAAAAACCTCATTTCATGATTTCGTCTTTTTTTAATTAAAGTATTTGACCCTCTTCTATAAGCTAATGCAATTTCCACATTTTTGGGGCATCTCACATTATCGCTATTTATCCATCTTTATGTAATTATTACCACTTTACTATTTGTTTACAACAGAGTCAGCAATTTGCAGGAGCTTTGCTAAAGTTAGGCATCAAGCACGGAGAAACTCTTGGCGTCTGGGGCGGTAACACTAAGAAGGGTTACGCATACCTAGCCGCCTTTCAAATTGGAGTCATAACGGTAAGTCGAGCTCTGTCTACCGTCGGCTTGAGGTGGTGGTAAACATGGTTCCAATATGGACAACATTTTTAATGGAAGTTGAAAGAAACTACCCATACACATAGTGCTCAGAAAAAAAAGTTCTATTTGGCTTAAAAATTAAGAATACCGTTATGTGAAAATATTTCATGAATCATAAAGTTAGACCTTAATTACTTTACTCATATTTAAACCTCATATATTTACAGCGGTTTCTTCCAATGAAAACAATAACAACAACACGATCAACAAACAACAATCAGTGAGTAATTATAACCTCACAACGACAAGAAGTACATACCAAACAGAATAATTAGGTAGCCAAGTTAACGTTAAGCTTACACAATAAAAGTTTTTAAAAATAAGGTTTTACATCTCAAACATGTTGTTTCTTTGTTTCTCTGGCCTTTTGTGTTTAAAATGGCTGTAATTATTTGACATTGTTTTTGATAATTCTCTTTCTTATCATTTCTTGTGAAGGAAAATAGCACTCAAGGGAGTCCGATTTAAGCACAATTTTTGGCCTTTTTAGGCAATCGCCTAACTTTCATTTGACGAACGTTGATGAAAACGATTGAAATCCGAGAAAATAAAACTGTGTGCAATGGGACCCCCGTTACCCCAAAGGGACGGTCGGTGATACGGCGGTCCGGAAAGGGTGTAGTCGGTGTCACAGACGGCGAAAGATTAATCTAAATGGTAACTGCGCGAGAGATTAACGTCACCAGTCCATCATAGGAATGGGTGAATGAAACTATCTCCGGAAAACGAGGGGTTCTATGGAGGTTTTTGCATCAGAAGGGTCCGTCGACTATGTTTGTTTGAATATGTATCGTAATTGGGTCTGAAACTATAGAAACTAGCTAGAAATTGAACGTTTTTGTCGGGTAAATCGATGCTCGCAGACACGGAAAAGGTTACACGTAATCTCTACGGGCGCATCCATTTTTCCGACAATGCCTTTCGGTATTATTTCCAGTCTGTATTGAGAATTTCATTTACGCCAATTTTTTTTTTTTTCATTTAGAAACAGGAATTACCTACTTACGACCGCCGTAGTCGGTGACAAAATTATTTTCCGCAATTTGAGGAAACCTTTGACCTTTGGTGGGTTCTCATGATAAATTACATGCTACTATGCAAATAACCTAAAATAGGTCGAAATCCATTTCCTGAAATTATAGTCAAATACATTGTTCCTTGTTTCGAAGAAAATTTAAAAAAAATCAACAGAAAAAATCATTGATGGAAATGTTATTTAAACACATTCTTTGGTTCTACAAATCAATTTGGGCCTATTCTTAACACAACTCAAAACAACCCAGTGTTTATTTTTTAGTGACAATGTGCGATGAAGGCAAAGACAACATGACCGCATTCCATGGAACTTAATGTTTCGCCCCTAATTTAAAGTTTAAAAAAAGAAAAAACCTAAAATTTCATTATTTTTTTCAGTTTTTAGTTTGTCATTAAATGTGCCACGTGTCTAGGAAAAAGTATGATGGAAATTTTGTCTCATCAGTTCTGCCCTTATGTACCCACCAGAGTGCAGAAGATCATAGTGTAAACATAAATTATAGTTAGATGCTGACATTCGTATGTTATATCAGTATCGGATATCTTTATATATTGTGTATTATGCAAATATTTCTTCATTTTGAAAAGATGTTAATCTTGAAAAAGCCGTTGTTTACTACGTCCTTAAGGGTGTGTCTACTACTCCTGCACTACAAATAAAGAAATTTTGAGGATTAATCGTAAAAATTTAACAGTTATTACTAAATGATATACCACAAATAATCTTTTAAAAACATATGTACGACGAATAAGATTTAAACTTTGGTTTGTTTATTCAAGCTTTTCAATTATTATTTAAGTGTTACCCTAGTATTACTTTCCTATTACTTTTATGTGAGAATGTAAAACTAAAATATTTGAAGTGTTAATATCTTACTGACTGATTGCAGTGTATCTTTACTATTTTCACACCATAAGGTGCTATTGTATTTTCGTAGGTTATTCTCATGAAGTCGAAAATACCTTTGATTGGGTCATTGTTAGCGATATTCCAAAGCCAGAAACTCATAATAATTTCATAGAAACTAGTGTAATTGGGTTGCAATAGATCAAAGTCCATATTAGCGAAAATGACAGTGGTAGTTCTGACATAGTCTTTAGTCCTCTTGACGCCTGTATATGCAAAAAACAAGGACAACCCCCCCCCCCCCCCCCCCCCCCCCCCCCCCCCCCCCCCCCCCCCCAACTTCTTCAAAAACATTTCCCTTTGTGTATAATGATGAAATGAGTATTTACCGTTTGTTTGTTCCGATATTCCGTAATCGTCCTTCAATTCACATGGGCTATCGGAAACTTGTCCTTCTTCCTTGTCACCTCTGATTGTATATGCACGGACCCCCATGCAGTATAATGGTTGGGATAGATCCACGACTGCATTATGCAGGGAAATGTATATGATGTGAAGTTCCGCAATAATTAGCACGTCGTTGTCTCGCTTGTTGGTGGTTTAATGATTCTTTGGCGTGTGGTTTTTAAACCGTAAAGACATGGTCATGTGGTTTACCCAGTAACTGTTTTTGAACACCATTCCTTATCTTTGACTTTTATTATGATAGGTTCACATAAGAATGTGTCCCGTGGATGTACAAAATAAAATACTCACCAAAGGTAAAATCCTGTTAAAGGCACTATCAGATGATTAATAAATCAAAAAATCATCAAAAATCAGATTTTTACATGTCTGTAACAAGTACGGGGACCCTAACATACCCTGCAAATGATTGATAAGACCAGAAGCAACCTAAATTTTATAAGCACACAATCGGATATTTATAGTCGTTACTGTCCGAACGGACACTACAACAGGTAATTGAATGGGGAGTTCTATATCTTTGAAGACCGCGTTTTCTTCCTTCGATGGCGATTCGTCACTTGGAAAAAAGTATCTATGAGAATTATACAGACTTATCCTTCAATTTTATTGCATTTCCTGACTTTTTAATATTTTGACTCTTTCGGTAAATCACTGAGAGTGTCCCTTTACAATCCTTTGAATATTTCCTTTTTTTTACACCAGTGTATAAGTGAAAAGAGTCAAATAACCTTCCACAATTATGCTCCATTCGACATTATAATACTCGAGTTGGAAGTTCTGCACCGAGACGATCGCTTGTACTGAATTTGTGATAAAGTCAATTTTTTACGGTCCATGGCCCGATCGCCAAGAGCCTCGTCTCCGAGGGAACCCGATTTTTTGCCGGACGTGGTCCAAAAATTGGTATCAGAAGAAAAGCTACACTATTTTTTTTTCATTTACCTTGTGAAATCTTAGGTGCTAAAGAATGTTTTTTTGGTTTAGATGTTAGGAGCGAAAAATGTTGCATCCCAATTTGGTCGACCATTATAAATTTTATTCACCAACAGTACTCTATAATATGGGGATTAAAAATCACGTTTTTTAGCTCTCAAGTCAAAACCGTTGAAATCATCTGCGAGGAAACTTTAACAGATGCCGATTTGGCGTAAAGTCATATCTATCAAAATAAACAAGAATTAGACTGAAATCGGGCCATAATAAGTCACTTTCCTTTGTACTGTATTCCATTGAAGCAGCCCAGAAAATGGCAACATAACTTTGCGAATTTTTTCTGAAATAAAACGCCTTACTTTAAACCATTTTAATGGACCTTGAAAGAAACTACCCATACACATAGTGCTCAGAAAAAAAAGTTCTATTTGGCTTAAAAATTAAGAATACCGTTATGTGAAAATATTTCATGAATCATAAAGTTAGACCTTAATTACTTTACTCATATTTAAACCTCATATATTTACAGCGGTTTCTTCCAATGAAAACAATAACAACAACACGATCAACAAACAACAATCAGTGAGTAATTATAACCTCACAACGACAAGAAGTACATACCAAACAGAATAATTAGGTAGCCAAGTTAACGTTAAGCTTACACAATAAAAGTTTTTAAAAATAAGGTTTTACATCTCAAACATGTTGTTTCTTTGTTTCTCTGGCCTTTTGTGTTTAAAATGGCTGTAATTATTTGACATTGTTTTTGATAATTCTCTTTCTTATCATTTCTTGTGAAGGAAAATAGCACTCAAGGGAGTCCGATTTAAGCACAATTTTTGGCCTTTTTAGGCAATCGCCTAACTTTCATTTGACGAACGTTGATGAAAACGATTGAAATCCGAGAAAATAAAACTGTGTGCAATGGGACCCCCGTTACCCCAAAGGGACGGTCGGTGATACGGCGGTCCGGAAAGGGTGTAGTCGGTGTCACAGACGGCGAAAGATTAATCTAAATGGTAACTGCGCGAGAGATTAACGTCACCAGTCCATCATAGGAATGGGTGAATGAAACTATCTCCGGAAAACGAGGGGTTCTATGGAGGTTTTTGCATCAGAAGGGTCCGTCGACTATGTTTGTTTGAATATGTATCGTAATTGGGTCTGAAACTATAGAAACTAGCTAGAAATTGAACGTTTTTGTCGGGTAAATCGATGCTCGCAGACACGGAAAAGGTTACACGTAATCTCTACGGGCGCATCCATTTTTCCGACAATGCCTTTCGGTATTATTTCCAGTCTGTATTGAGAATTTCATTTACGCCAATTTTTTTTTTTTTCATTTAGAAACAGGAATTACCTACTTACGACCGCCGTAGTCGGTGACAAAATTATTTTCCGCAATTTGAGGAAACCTTTGACCTTTGGTGGGTTCTCATGATAAATTACATGCTACTATGCAAATAACCTAAAATAGGTCGAAATCCATTTCCTGAAATTATAGTCAAATACATTGTTCCTTGTTTCGAAGAAAATTTAAAAAAAATCAACAGAAAAAATCATTGATGGAAATGTTATTTAAACACATTCTTTGGTTCTACAAATCAATTTGGGCCTATTCTTAACACAACTCAAAACAACCCAGTGTTTATTTTTTAGTGACAATGTGCGATGAAGGCAAAGACAACATGACCGCATTCCATGGAACTTAATGTTTCGCCCCTAATTTAAAGTTTAAAAAAAGAAAAAACCTAAAATTTCATTATTTTTTTCAGTTTTTAGTTTGTCATTAAATGTGCCACGTGTCTAGGAAAAAGTATGATGGAAATTTTGTCTCATCAGTTCTGCCCTTATGTACCCACCAGAGTGCAGAAGATCATAGTGTAAACATAAATTATAGTTAGATGCTGACATTCGTATGTTATATCAGTATCGGATATCTTTATATATTGTGTATTATGCAAATATTTCTTCATTTTGAAAAGATGTTAATCTTGAAAAAGCCGTTGTTTACTACGTCCTTAAGGGTGTGTCTACTACTCCTGCACTACAAATAAAGAAATTTTGAGGATTAATCGTAAAAATTTAACAGTTATTACTAAATGATATACCACAAATAATCTTTTAAAAACATATGTACGACGAATAAGATTTAAACTTTGGTTTGTTTATTCAAGCTTTTCAATTATTATTTAAGTGTTACCCTAGTATTACTTTCCTATTACTTTTATGTGAGAATGTAAAACTAAAATATTTGAAGTGTTAATATCTTACTGACTGATTGCAGTGTATCTTTACTATTTTCACACCATAAGGTGCTATTGTATTTTCGTAGGTTATTCTCATGAAGTCGAAAATACCTTTGATTGGGTCATTGTTAGCGATATTCCAAAGCCAGAAACTCATAATAATTTCATAGAAACTAGTGTAATTGGGTTGCAATAGATCAAAGTCCATATTAGCGAAAATGACAGTGGTAGTTCTGACATAGTCTTTAGTCCTCTTGACGCCTGTATATGCAAAAAACAAGGACAACCCCCCCCCCCCCCCCCCCCCCCCCCCCCCCCCCCCCCCCCCCCCCAACTTCTTCAAAAACATTTCCCTTTGTGTATAATGATGAAATGAGTATTTACCGTTTGTTTGTTCCGATATTCCGTAATCGTCCTTCAATTCACATGGGCTATCGGAAACTTGTCCTTCTTCCTTGTCACCTCTGATTGTATATGCACGGACCCCCATGCAGTATAATGGTTGGGATAGATCCACGACTGCATTATGCAGGGAAATGTATATGATGTGAAGTTCCGCAATAATTAGCACGTCGTTGTCTCGCTTGTTGGTGGTTTAATGATTCTTTGGCGTGTGGTTTTTAAACCGTAAAGACATGGTCATGTGGTTTACCCAGTAACTGTTTTTGAACACCATTCCTTATCTTTGACTTTTATTATGATAGGTTCACATAAGAATGTGTCCCGTGGATGTACAAAATAAAATACTCACCAAAGGTAAAATCCTGTTAAAGGCACTATCAGATGATTAATAAATCAAAAAATCATCAAAAATCAGATTTTTACATGTCTGTAACAAGTACGGGGACCCTAACATACCCTGCAAATGATTGATAAGACCAGAAGCAACCTAAATTTTATAAGCACACAATCGGATATTTATAGTCGTTACTGTCCGAACGGACACTACAACAGGTAATTGAATGGGGAGTTCTATATCTTTGAAGACCGCGTTTTCTTCCTTCGATGGCGATTCGTCACTTGGAAAAAAGTATCTATGAGAATTATACAGACTTATCCTTCAATTTTATTGCATTCCGGCAAGTTTTTAAATATTGTGACTCTACTTTCGGCGGAAAATCAACTGATAGGTTGTCTTTAAATCTTGGAATTATTTACGTTTTTTACACCAGTATAGTGAAAAGTAAAAGACCTTCAACCAAATTATGCTCCTTTCCATTCGAACATTATAATACTCGAGTTGGGAAGTCGGCACCGAGACGATCGCTTGTACTGAATTTGTGATTTAAATTCATGTTTTAAAGGTCCATGGCCCCCGATCGCTAATAGCTCGTTCTCCAGGGAACCAGATTTTGCCGGAAGTGGTCAAAAAACATGGTATCAGAAGAAGCTACTATTTTTTTCATTTACCTGGTGAAATCCTAGTCGGGCTAAAGAATGTTTGGTTTAGATGTTATGAGCCACGGAAAATGTGCACCAATTGTTTCGGACCATATATAAATTACACAGTACTCTATGGGGATTAAAATCACCGTTTTTAGCTCTCACTTAAAAACCGGTTAAAATATCGGCGAGAAACTTACAGATGCGATTTGGCGTAAAAAGTCATTATACAAAATTGAAATAAACAAAAATATGAATGAAATCGGGCCATATAAAGTTACCTTCCCTGTGTTACTGTTTTCCATTGAAGCAGCCCAGAAGAAAAGGGCCCACAATAAACTTGCGATAGTTTTTCTGAAAATAAAAGCTTACATGTAAACCATTTTAATGGACCTGGTACAAATATTAGATACGCTATACAAGTCAAAAAAAATAAATTGGATGTTTTTCTTTGCCGAGCATATCAGGAAGAAACTGTGATAAGATATTGTGGCTTCCTAAGTGTAAAAAATAACAATATTTGGACGCTTCTCATGATAAAATATGGATGTATCAAGGAGGTCTAAATAATATATTCCAACAAGAAGGAAAAAACAAAATGTTCACGAATTCCCACTGGACACATGTATGTGCAATTGCAGAAACACTAAACACAAGAAATTGGGGCCAGATATTTTGACTTATTTTTTTTTATGCGATTTTCTCTGGGGACATTGACATTTGGTATTGTTCCTGTAACGTAATTTGGATGAGATTAAGGAAGAAAGAAAATGTTATCACTGAGAAACTCAGAGGGGTTTGGTTCATATAGGAATTATTTACGGCTGGTTTTAGCCGGACTTTATATCAAAAAATTACCATTTAATTTGTATTAAAAAAATTATTAGTTTTGCCATTAATATCAACCATCTCTGAGTTTAGCATGCTAGGTTAGACAATCAGCTATTAGATTTCATAGTTTTAACAATTGTAAAGTTGAATCCGGTAAGGAAAACAACGCAAAATCCAACAGGGAATACACATCGATCAAAATCTATTTTACTTTTTTTTTTATAGCGCCGTCATTCGAAGTCAGTTGTCGTTGCTGAAAAGAAAACAAGTGTTTTTGCTGCGTGACCGCTCTTGCTGTCATTCGAAAACGAAAGCAAAATGAGATAGGTGTTGAAAATCGAGCATTATGATTATCTTCAAAAACGATTTGTTTTGAATAGCTTTTGGTTATCGAGTCATGCAAATATTTCCAATATTTGAACTGAAAATCAAACGTAAGACTCTTTGTAATACAATGCACAATGGGTTAAAATATTAACTTTTCATTGTTTTATTAGCTTGGAATACGTGTTCTGGTATTGATGCGGTCCTATGCCCATCAGACTTGTGTGACAAAGCTTGTCAAATTATACCCGAGATGCTGACAAATCCCGCTGAAAATCTCGATTTTGTAAGAGGGTGATGGTGAGATCTATTAACTCAACAATTTGACAGAATATTATGAAAATGTTCCCACAATCAACCATTCTATGGAATTTGACCACAGGAATATTACAGTGGCTATGAGTGCTGCATTCCGTTTGATTTTCATGACTAAATTGATTTTTTACCTTTTGGGGTTTTTTCCAATAGGACCTATACTGTCAGCAAATGATGTGGGGGGGTTCAAATTTTCAGACTGCTTCTCTTCTCAAGGGGGAAATGTTAGCACAGGGAAAAATGAAAATCAATTCAAATTGTGTTTGATTGTACACTAAGTGTTCGTCTCCTTATACGGATTAGAACAAGTATATATAGTTGCCTCTATGTTCCAACCTTTAGTTAAAGCGGTTATAGCCCTATTATGGTCAAGATCATCTGATTAGTCCGGCCCCTAAGTGAATTTCAAAAACAGCAAGGAGAAAATCAATTTAGCAGCAAATAGTACGGGACTGTTTCATTGACATAACAAACCCACACTATTTAGAACAAGAGGAGAACATATAGGGGGCCTTATTTAAGGATTCGTTTACCCCCAATATAGAAAAGGTTCTAACACATTTGGTAGTTAGTATGGAACCTCTACAACAATGCTACCAGATAAGTACTCTCAAATTATGGTATAACTTTTTTCAAGAGGGCATTTAAATGTACACAGTGGTCAAGCTTTTAAAATGGTCTGCATATTGTCCATTTAATCATAAGGGATTGTAAAACATTTATAGTTTGTACCACTTTCGACCATTGTTTTGGAGCTATATGATTATTAAATGATTTTTAAAATGGTAAAAAGGGGTCAATCTTAATTTGTACTTGTTTAACATGTGAAAAATTTAAAGGGGTATTTTTTGTTATTTTGTTTATTTGTTTTATTGTTTTTGTAAACAAAATTATTAACCACGCATAGGGGCTAGTGAAACCCATGAAGACAATTTCAAAAGTGTTTCCAAATTTAACATTATGCATGAAAATTATGTGATTGGTTCGATTGACCAGTTGTCATGGTAGCGATTAAATTGGCTTCATGGTGCACAGCATATTGCTTCCTTCACAGGCCACCAAGTTTGTCTACATATCCCTAGTGATGTGTTGTGTATTTAAAAGGCCACTATCAGTATTTTGGTCAAAATTCAAAATGCTCATTTTGTTGTCTCTTAATTGCTAGGTGTTAGGTCACATCAAAACAGTACTAATGGTCTTTTTTTAAAAAAAAAGACACTTTAAGCATTTTAAGCGGCTTGAAAGGATGTCATTTACGCTTGTGGTCTAGACTTAAAAACAAGTCAGAAATCCCCGACTATTATTATAAACCAAAGCATAATATCCTCATTTCTTGACCAATAGGGGCGTGTGTTAAGCTTAGACACTTACAGGGATCTTTACAACAACAATTTCCAATTAAGAATGCTAAAAAATGGACTGTGATGAAAAATAGGAGGCGGGATGATTTTAGCGGCTTTAAATTTCATCCCATTTTTATGGTTAGCCTTTAACCAAAGGCTTGTAGGTTACCATATTAAAATTGAATCCAATGAACAGGGATTTTTAAAACTTTGTCGACATAGGCTACAATATTTATGATGTGTGACTGTACAGGATATATCACCTTTTAGGAAAGCTGAGAAAAAATATCTCAAGTTTCAGTGGCTCTCAGACCTACACCCCCCTTAAAGCCCAATATGGCACACCCTCACTGCTTATAAAAGCTGTGAGTTTATACTCTACCGAGCTGGTCCATCATTGATATAGGCCAAATAGATATTGTTTTATTCATTTCCGTAGATTCTGTTTTTACTCATTTCAGTGTACGATGCTAAAAGTATGTCATCAATGCAGAGAGCCAGCAGTGCAGGTTGGTGGTTTGACTGGATCATGTATAGGTTTTCCACTAAATACAATTCAGCCAGTCAAAGGTTGTAATTGTCTTTCGTAATAATGAAATTAATACATTAAAATGATACGTAAGGGGAAATTTGATAGTCATTAGGTTTCTTAATTAGTATTGAAATTGAATTTAAATAATTATTAATCCATTTGCTATTCTAGTGGATTACCCTAATTTGTATAAAATGGTAATCCATATCCTTGTTATCTAAACAGAATAAACCGCAATCTGCATTTACACAATGTAAATAGAATATGAATCTGTAAGTTAAAGGGAGAGCGAGGAGAGAGATGAGCGGAGAGAGATTTCATGAGAAAAATGGGAATATAATCAGTCCTGTAGTGGAGAAAAAGAAATAATATTGTCTTATGTGTTTAACTCATTCCTAATTCTAAAATTCGAAGAGGGACTTTTTCGTACCCGGAGTCACTGGACATTGGAAAAGAAGTTGATAAGGTTAGAGTGATTGAAGCTTTGCATAGTGTGGACTATGACCGAACGAAATCGGAGTGTTCTTTCTTCGGCTAAGATATCGAAAAATTACACCTGGCACAAAAAGTATCTAGGAATGTTTTTCGATCAGTACAGTGCCAAAAGTCAGATCATTTTGAAAGTTTTCGAAATATACATTGTTGCCCCCCCCGCACGCCCCCCCGCCAGTGCACTCTTTCATTAAACACCTCGCTGTTAAAAAAACCGTTCAAAAATGCTGAGATAGAGTGCCCCAAAAAGACACAAACCCCCAAACCAAAAAGTTGCAAGTTTTGGCTTTTCAATGGTCACGTGTGGTACAACGCAAGACAACGTGTATATTGATTTTACACAAGAGTGTTTCCGACGAATGAGTAGAAAGCCTACTTGCAATCTTGATTGTGGTCCGCGGTGTTCGTGTTCCCAGTTAGCAGGGGACTGTAGTTAAAGAGTGTGCGCTTCCGGATAAAATTGTGATTTTTTTGCCACCCAAGTACTT
Organism: Ophioderma brevispina; assembly: GCA_023653785.1. Lineage (NCBI taxonomy): Eukaryota > Metazoa > Echinodermata > Ophiuroidea > Amphilepidida > Ophiodermatidae > Ophioderma > Ophioderma brevispina. The sequence goes on from JAMKCH010048551.1 coordinate 17,270, forward strand.
TAGGCATTGATAATCCATTACTTTGATGGAAGCACTTGCCAACCCCTCTTAATGGCCCCCAGCTTGGGTTTCAAGGTTATACAGGGGTCAAAAATTTAAAATGTTCTGAATGTGTTAAAAAGCACACCATTGTGTTTGTCTGGTCACAAGGATTCCAAAAAGGTATAGTTTACACTATCTATGGCTTGTAGTTCCGGAGTTATGGGGTAAAAAACTGTAAAAATGGTGAAAAAGTCAATTTTGGTTTTGTACATGGGTCAAAAGTTAAAAGTTGCTTTGATTCAGTTAATATGTGGTGCAAATTGTTTCCCTAGCTCAAAGGATTGAAATAAGGAATAGTTTGCCTTATCTGTTATGCTTAGTTTTCACGTAAAAAAAAAAAAAAAAAAAAGACTATGACGACGAAATAGGAGTTTTCTTTACTTCGGTAAGATATCAGCTAAAATATACACCTGGCACAAAAAGTATCTCGGCATGTTTTTCGATCAGTACTGTGCCAAAGTCAGATCATTTTGAAAGTTTTCGAAATATACATTTTATTGCCTAGGTCTTGCTCTTTCATTTAACACCTCGCTTGTAAAAAAACGTTCAAAAATGGCTGAGATAGAGTGCCCAAAAGACACAAACCCCCAAACCAAAAGTTGCAGTTTTTGGATTTTTCAATGGTCACTGTGTGGTACAACGCAATAAAACGTGTCATATTGATTTTACACAAAGAGGTTTTCCGACTGAATGAGCTAGAAAGCCTACTTGCAATATTGATTGTGGTCCGCGTGTTCGTGTCCCAGTACACTGCAATGCCCATTGAAAAATCCCAAAACTGCAACTTTTGGTTTTGGGGGTTTGCGTCTTTCGGGCGTTCTATCTCAACCATTTCTGCACGCTTTTTTACAAGCCAGGTATTAAATGAAAGAGCAAGACCTAGGCAACAAAATGTATATTTCGAAAACTTTCAAAATGGTCTGACTTTGGCACAGTACTGATCGAAAAACATGTCGAGATACTTTTTGAAAAAAAAAAAAAAAAAAAAGGAACATTTTAAAAATTTTACCCCTGTGTAACCTTGAAATCCAACCTGGGGGCCATGAAAGGGGTGTGGCAAGTGCTTCCATCATTTTTTTTTATTATCAATGTATAAAGTACTTGTGTACCAAAATTCACAATTTTATCCGGATTTGCACACTCACATAAGATCTGATCACTACAGTCCCCCACTAAGTACACTGCAATGCCCATTGAAAAATCCCAAAACTGCAACTTTTGGTTTTGGGGGTTTGCGTCTTTCGGGCGTTCTATCTCATCCATTTCTGCACGCTTTTTTACAAGCCAGGTATTAAATGAAAGAGCAAGACCTAGGCAACAAAATGTATATTTCGAAAACTTTCAAAATGGTCTGACTTTGGCACAGTACTGATCGAAAAACATGTCGAGATACTTTTTGTGCCAGGTGTATATTCCAACATTGTTGGAATATCGTTGCTGGGTGGGAAAAACCTCATATGTGCATTTGACCTTTTTGAGGTTTTGCTCTTTGCTCTTAAAAGAGCAAAGAGCAAAACATCAAATGTAGTAAAACGGTAACGTGACAAGACCTCATATGTAACATTTTCAGGAGACCAAAAACTTAATTTTTTACTGTAATGCATATATATATTATTCAGCCAATTGGCCAGTCGCTCTCACGTAGCTGTTTGACCTCTCCATTACTCATTCATGCACTTACCCAGTTATCCAGTTATTGATGTCGGACTGAATACGTCTTTAAAAACTCGCAGTTTAGCTCTGTTTTATTGATCAGAATAAAGCAGGCTGCGTGACCCGCTGACTGTATTTCTGCTACACCATGTATCAAAATGCACAAAACATTCCCTGAACTGATTGTAAAGTTTAATTGAGAAAATATTGCAAGTCGTTTTCTGTTGAATGGGGAGCTGGAGAGCTTATCAGCTTGTCGACAGAAAGGTCGACGAGAGCACAGTCTCTGTCTGCCGTGCTGGTGTTATTCTTTGACAGTGTTATGCAGCAGGTGCTTGTTGTCCAGCAGACCCTTGTTCACTAGTTTTGTGCGTGTGGTGTTCTCTCCGAAGGACTGATGGTGCAATGCCTGAAAGCGCTGGTAGAAACTCAGATGGAGTAAGACGGAGGCAACCAGTAATGGTTCTCAAGGTCTCATTGAGTACTCTGTCCAGCTTCTTTGTGTGAGAGATGTTGCACCATGCTGAGGCGGCATATTCAGCAGATGACGCTTCTTCCCCGGGATCAGAATTCAGGAAACCATTGTAAAGAGTATCACATTCCTCATCCCATTATGGGGTATAACTGCGACGACAGCCACGTGGGATGGTCTTCTTTGCTATATTAATAAACAGTTTACACAGTGTACGAATTTTCCAGGTTGGAGGAGGTTGGTGTCGGGAGGTTGGGCACTTCTGAATCCACCAGGTTTTTAAACTGGTCCCAGTCTGCCTTGCGGAAGTTTCACCTTTTCACCGGCTTTGTTGGTACAGGCTTGGCAAGGCTCTCCTGAGCGATCAGTGATGGTCTGTGTTGGGACTTGCAAAAGCAAGGTCGGGAGTTGTAGTCGTATTCCACCTTCCAGAGTAGAAATTGACCGGTTGGTTGGGGTCGTGCAAAAATTGTACCCCGGATTTGGAAGCCCAGCCCTCTAGGGTAGCTCCGTCAGAGTTGGTATTCCTGTAACCCCAGGTAATGCTATGACTGTTAAAGGCACCAGCGTAAATGCATAGGTGGGTAGAGAGTCTGCTTGAAGCCGATGTTAGGTGGCTTGTAGACATTGGTGACATGAACACCTGCAATTTGGGTCGTTGCCCATTCCAGGGTGGAGTCTGCAGGTGAGGTTGCAATTTGTTTCCATTGGGCTGAGCTACTAGCAAAGGTGGCAATCCCATGGGTAGCGCTCTCGGTGTGTGCAGCAAGGATGTAGCCGCAAATATTCAGAATGGAACTGTCAGTAACGTATGTCTCTTGGAGGAGAATCGTAGTGATTTTATGCGTTTGTGTGAGGTGTTCGATGTTGTTGATCTTTGTCCTGGTGAGACCTTCCACGTTCAGTTGGAACACTGAGATGCCATCTGACTTGACATCCGGTGATGCATGATGCCTGCCCTAATGAGGGCACAATATTCCAGACTGGCAGCATCAGATTGTGTCCTTGACGGCGCATGTAAAATAGAGTGAGAAAGAAAAAAGGGCCAACATGGTTAAAAAAACAGTGAATTAAAAAGACAACAATGTTAGCGTAGCCTCAGTTGATTAGCATTCGCCTGAAAATATCAGTTTCCGGGGTTCACAACGAGGTAGGTTATAATCTTGAACCGCAAGTCGTAAATAGGGATACTTCAACTAATTGGTTTTAAGCATTGTTAAAGACAAAACTAGTTGGTAGGGTTTACTTGAGAATATTAATCAGTTCTTTATTAGCAAACAGGTTGCAATAGAGCCCCATACAACTAAATCAAAATGGATTCCCTTGTTTTATTTAGAGGAATTTATATCCGGAGTTAGAAAAAAAGTAAATCAAAATTATCCGGAGTGTTTAACCTTTAACACGTTTTCATTAATATTGCAAATCATTATTTTGCTAATTGTTTGTTTTTTATTTTCATTGCTTTTTATTATTCTTTTGATAAAATTGTTTTAAAGTCACACCAAGATGACTTCTACACACGGATAGGCTGTCTCCAAGCGATTGAATAGCGAGCCGGTTGACGATGAATGGAACGGAAGTGCACAGCAGTCCCCTTTGATCTACCCAAAACCATTCACGCGGTTGCCTCACGGGTTCTATGGATGATGGTATACAGTATACCCTTGATAAAGGACTTTCCTGATCAAATCAAAAAAATATCACGGTTTGCAATTTGTATGAAGTATGGTGCCCGTTTTGCCTGAAATTAACTGTGAGTAGAAGGAAACGAAAAACGAATGTATTCTAGGCAATTGTGCGACCGATAGTGATGATTCTGGTGGGTACACACGTCGTAGCCTATACCACTGTACAAAATACTGTATGCACTAATTCAGGTACTAGTCTAGAACTATATAGCGTGCTCTTAAAATTCTAAAATGCTATAATAACTCCATGGGAATATTAAAATTAGTATTTAAATCATGAGTCTTTTCGCTGGATGCATGTAGAAATGGATCACAATTAGGCCTCGGGATACTGTGATTTTTACATTTATCTCAAAACTGTGTCACTAGGAGAGCTTATAAATCCCAAGGCAAGGACCAAAAAATTTCGTTACTTCCCAAATTTTTAATTTCCAAGTTGATTTAAAAATTTTTTTGTGCTGCAGTCATACTGACCCCATAAAGACGTGCAGTGCATTTCTTTTCTCAAAGCGAGAGATTTTTATTCCGATGGGGGATGGGGTGGGGAAGGGTGCACTGCAAGAACTGGAGTGTTAACTTTAACGCCATGGGTGTTAATTTTAACACCATCATAGAGTCAATAGGGACCACACCCACTGGTGTAGATTACACCATTGTTAGTGTATATTTACCACCAATTTGGTGTTACCAATGTATGACATGACACTGCTTGGTGTAATTTTACACCACATTTGGTGTTAATTAATTTTTTTACACTGCCGGGTCGACAAATTGACACTACCGGTGAATTTAACACGCTCTTGGAGTCAATACGGGACCACTCTCTCTGGTGTTAATTAACTTTGGTGTTAAAATTATATTTGTAAATTGTGATATTTAGTAGAAAATGCTGATTTTGTTATTTGTTGCTTCTATTATAACCGCTTGCCTCTAACAATCATAAACAGAAACACCAACACCATAAAATAAAAATTATGCAGCAAACACCGAGTTGGTGTTAAATCCTAAATTTCAACACCAGAAAATAACACCGACAAACTTGACACCGACATGGTTGTTACATTTTAACACCCCAGTTTTTGCAGCGGGTGGGTGGGGGTGGCGTGCTCATCCAGGGGTTCGACTTGACCCCGAAAAGAGGCTAACAAGGACCAATTTTCAGTGAAAATGAAAACCCTAACGGGGTCTAACGGAACCAGTTTTTGGTGTGATTGAAATTATATAGTTTTCAGGTTTTTTTTTAATAAAGCTAAGGGGACCAATTTGCCAGTAAAATTATACCCTTTGTGGGACTGTTATCAATACGTGACCTTGACTAAATACCTTCTTTAAAATACACTGCGAATATAATTAGTCAAAAAAGTGTCTCTTGACTAAGTAAAAATTAGTCATGCAAATCAGTTGTGTTATAATTCAAAGTATTTAAATGCTGGAAAACATGTTTGCTATGTTTAGGGAAGATATCCTTACCATATCTTAAACTAGTTTTCATGATTACAAAATATTTTCATTACCTTATAAATTTCCACTTTAAAATGACAAATTAATGAACTGAGGCTAATTTTAATTTGTCAAATGTTAATTGACTAATTAAAGACGACTTTAGATTCATCAAATGACTAGATTATTTTGTCAAGCGCAACAATTACGAATTTAAGTACACATTGGTCATTTGTCTTGTCACGAATTTTGTAATTAAAAAATCCTAATTTTTAAGTTGTAGAATATTTGCAATATGAAATTGAATCCAAAAATCTTTAAAAACATTCTTTGTAATTCATTTCTTTAGTAAAGCGGAAAAAAGGAAAGGAGGATTAGGATTAAATTCTAATATATCTATTGTATCTAGAAGTGAAAGCAACTTTATCTTGCAGAATTATTGTGTCTGTGAGCTGAAATCTGAAATTGAATGCATTTTAAAGACTTTTTTTAAAAAATTTGAATCATTATTTGTTCGAACATACCCCACAATACTCGAAAATCAAACCACTAACTTGACAAGCCTTGACATACGCGCAATTAATCGCATAATTCTGTACCTTTCAGTGTTTCCCTTATTCCTTGTAAGTGCACGGACCGGTTTTTGGGGTTAGAGCAAAAGGGCCGCGAGAGCAATTTCGGGTTCCTCCACGTTCGAGCGGCGTTAGCCTATCCAGTGTGTAGAGATCAGTGGGTCACCACTCTCGGCGATTGAAATTCTCTAAGCAATATTTAAATCAAATACGCAAAATGGGACTTAGCCCAAAACTATTAAACAGACTAAGTTTCTCCAGCTCAAGAGAGTGGAGACATACTGAAGTCGAAATCTTGTAATCGTTAGCTTATAGATCGCCGGCGTAAGTGGCGCTATAAAATTTATTCTACGTTCATCATACGTCATACTGCATAAATTATTAGCTAATTAGGAAGCTTATCGAAATTGGTGGCGCTATCACTGTACGCTATCGTTGTACACGTGTCACCCGCATGCCTGTATTAACAAACAAGTGCGGTCATCGCTCGTGGGGATTCGTTGCACATACTGTTTTGTGGGTTTGGTGATTGGCGGGTGGTAAGCAGACTGCAAAATAAAATTAACCATGTAACCGTGATCCGTGAGCAGACTCGTTGATGAGTAGGGCCCGATCTTTGACCATGTTGAACTGAATCGGTCAATGCATATGAGAGAAAATGACAAATTGTTAACCTTAGTTTACCACCCCAGCACACAGCATACAACATGTTAGTGATACAGCAACAGCATACAGTTAAAGGAGAAAAAGTAATCCTTATGTGTCTCCATGTTATGCAGGCGATACAAAAATCCGAATATTGTACAAACCTCTTTTGTTTTCAGCAAGAGGAAATTGGAAGGTTACTACTTGAATCATTACAGGGTTAGATTTGGTGAAATCGCAAGTGTTACCGATAACAAAATTTGCAGACCGAATCCGTTTATTGGGATTCGATTAATTTGACCAAAACAAAAAAGTCTTTTCAGATCAATCAATTAGAACATCTGGCCCAATTATTTGAATCCATTACATGCAAATTTCTAAAAAGTGTCAAAAATCAGCTAACACTTTTAGAAGTCCCAATACAAAAAAACAACTATTTATAATTACTCTTGTTGTAAATTTGTTTATCTTGGGGCATATGTATTATTTTGTATTTTCACATTATTTTAATGTCTGTTCGTAGTGTATGTAAATTTTAAGTTTAGGGGATGGTCGCCTGGCCAATTGGCTTTTTGGCCATTGTCATTGTTTGTGTGATCATTAATGATTTATTATGTTATAATGGAAATTGGTAATAAATTGATTGATTGTTGAGTTCGTTTGCAAAGAATCCACAAAATGTTCTACTGTGGCCATTTGATTAGGGCCACCAAATACAAATAA
>JAMKCH010048552.1:0-32507 GCA_023653785.1 Ophioderma brevispina
TCTTGAGAAAAGGGAAATTTTTAAAATATGGCCTGACATGAATTTCTATTAAACTGATGGGTAAAGGTGTCCAACCTCTCAGAACGAATGGAATCGTCGTCACGGACGCCCCAAAACTGTTTAATGAATCTGACAAGAATAAAAAATCCACTATAGTTGGGGAGTACAGTACAGGCAGTGAATTGTCTTTCCGTATCACTCCTCTGAGTCGCAGTGTGGATTAACGAATACCATTTTTTTTTTTTGTCGCAAAAATATTATTGTTACGTATTTCGTATTTAACATGCCGATTCGAGAAAAATAGTCCGAAGAATCACTGGCATCTTTGGGCTGGATTACTAAACGTTCTTGATTGGAATTACTTTGGGTACACATTGTTTTGAGTCAGACCTCATTGTATCCTCCGCAAGTTTTGCATGTGGTGCCGAATATATTTGAGATTTTTTGTGATAGCAAATGTTTTGTTAATTAAATCTTAAAAATGCATTTTATTATTTTGTGATAAGTCTTCGCCATATGAAAGAAACTATTACACCATGTGTCTTGGTTAATACTATGACCCTATAAAAAGGTCAAACGTATTAGATAACCTTGTCATTATAGTTATTACCCCAAGCAACGGTCTTATAGGTATTCTTCCATGTTTTTTTTTTTTCCTTACTTTTTTGTTTTTCAGGTTTTCGAACAATACCGATTTGATTCGAAAGTCACGGAACAACTTTCCACACCCGTTTTTGTTTGCGCGTATATGTACGCATTTGGTGGCCACAAGAATTTCGACCGGTATTGGGCAATGATATTCGATTATTGGGTTGCAAGAACCTTAATAATCAGAGGGTGTTTTTGATCAATCCCATGATTTCATAGCATTTGCCTATACCGACTGTACTAACACATGTCGGTACTTAAGGGATAAAAAGGTGTTTTCCAAAAGTTTAAGAACCCAAGATATTTTCATAATCATGCTAAACATTCTCTCTAAGTACTAACGCTTTGTGGGCTAAAATGAGCAGTAAAGTCAGTTTTTTTATGTGTTAAGATATATTTTGTGGGATCACATGCCCTATTGAGGTGAATTTCCAAAACTGGTGCATTGTGGGATTGACTCATACACCCTCTGATTAATATAATCCATAGGTACAGTGTGCTGATAATAACAAATTAATAGAGACCATTGGATGCTGTGAAGATGGTAATCCAAACTATATGGACACCTAGTAATTTCGTTTGATTGTTGCATCCATCTAGTTCTGATAACATACCTACAGTGTTGATTTGGATTGGATACGGTCATATATCGTTAGAGTTTGTATAGAGCTGAGGCGTGAATGGAGATATGGCAAAATCAAAGTTATCGCTACCAGCAATATTAATGGTTACATTACTGATTATTATATTATTACTTTATTGTTTCATTACATGATATTTAAATACCCTAAAGGAAGAAATTCTTAATTACGTGTTTTTAATTAATTAATATTTGGTTCCTGACACTCCCGTTGGTGGACAAGGGGACCCTATGGAGCAAACCTACATTATCTAATTACCAGGTCGATAATTTTATTTTTTATGGAAAGATGCGAATCAATAAGTTGCACAATTACAAACAATTAAAAAAAAAGAGTGGGAAAGTAATCGTTCGTCGTAAACTGGCAAAACAGTAGTTTGGGCGCGGTTCTTAAGCTCCCCCCCTTGTCGATTAAGTGTTCACCCATAATAATAATCATTAATTCAACTTATTGAAACAATTGCAACAGATGTTTCCCAGCCAACCATCCCATGTGGGGCCCGAGATAACCTTGGTAAAATGTGGGTAAGCCAGTGGGTTAGAAATGGCAGGTGCTACTTACCGGGGTCATCTTATATTTGGGTCCGTTTCGGGTAGGCAAGGGCACCAAGGGGCGAGTAAAATGACTGAACCGTCCTGGTTTCACATGGGCAAAGACTGGGCGCAGTATAGAGCCTCTGACAGGGTTTTTTTTTCTGGCTAGAACATAACTAAAAACCCCGGCATATAACCCTTGTTCAAAGGGCCCTGTAACGGAAGTATCAAAACCCCATGGAAATTTCTCTTTCTGGAGTGCCGGCGTTTGTAAACGTCTAAATCGCCTATCGCCTAATCTCCTGTGGTGAATGTATTTATCAGAAAGTATTTGGTTGAATCTTGTGGAACAAACAATTACCTAAACTCAACTATCCTTGAAATACAAAGTTTTGGTGTGTCTGTTCCAAAAATTCTGGTTGAAATTTTGTGACTTACGCAGAGCAAAAAGTCGTGACTATTTGATCAAATAACGAATTCTCTTAACTTCATTTCTGTGACAGACATCTCAATCAGCCTGCAATGGCTTCATTTCCTAACCTGTTAAAAATAACCTGAAAAAACAGGCATTTTTTTGACTGCAGCTGGACGTAAACTGGAGCCGTAAAAATACGAACCATTGCAGGGAACGCATAATAGTCCAATAATTTTTATGATTTGAACCCCACACAAATTGCAACAGAAACAATTTTTGGTGTTAATATACTGTGAAATAGTCCCAAATAATATCTTAAAAAGTTAAACCAAAATCAAACCTAGTGGAACATGTAAAAAGGGGAAAACCTTTGTACATGGGGTAAAAAATTAGAATTGTTTCGAATTGATTTAATGATGTACCAATTTATTGGCTAGTCCTAAGGCTTTACAAAAAGTTGTATAGTTTGCCCTATCTACGCGTTTTTTGTAAACTAAATACAATATGCCCATAACAGTTCAAGGTCATCCTGGGGTAAAATCATACGAATGGTTCCGTTTTGAATTCGACTGGTTGTAAACTGTTAAATTTATTTTGCCCATAGATAGTAATGTAATAGATTCTTTGTTTTGAACTTTCTTTAAGATTATAGAGCTATGACATGACCCTCCATAGACCCTGTAGCCCCCCCGTCACAGTTTGCGTTCCAATTATGCAACGAATATTATAGATCGTGCAACCAGTATATTTTCGGGTTATGTACCATTATACGAAACATTTGACAACCATTTTTATAACGAACGATATATCTTAAAATTTAACCCCCATTGTGACCTTGACCTATTTTGACCCATACCTATTGAACTACAACCTGCAGATATGGCAAACTACACTTTTTTTAATTTGGAACTTACAGAACACGTTAAGCATCTTTTCGACGTGTTTATACTTTCATAATTTGAGCCCTGTATAAATAACCTTGCCCCTACAATATGTTCCACTCCTTGATTTTAGTAGACTTTGTGATATGGTTGTTTTTAAAGATATGCTCATGCAATTCTTTGGAATTGATTCTGTTTCATTAGTGTGGGTTAAGGCAGCATTCATTCTATGTTGACTGGCCTATATAACGGCGTGAAATTCTCAGCGTCACGTTCATTGTTGGTTTTTGAACTTGTTTAAAAACAATATTAGAATTAAAACGTTATTTACAATCCTCCTGAACAAATTTCACGTTATAGCTAATGGCACTCTACAAACTGTTGTATTTAGTTACACTTGGTTTGTAAAAAGTTATAATATTCAAGCAAAAGATTTTGAGAAAAAGGCAATAACAAAGTGGAAACGTGAAGAAGGAAATTGTAAAAACATTTATCCCTTAGTTTATATGAATGTCGCATCTAATGCACCAATTACTTATTATCATCATATGATAGACTTAATACCTGTAACCTTACAGAGATTCGGACCAGGGCCTTAAGATTACAAGTCCTAACATCTTATCCACTACATGACTTTACTGCTAACAGATGCCTAAAATTAGAATATTGTGTGCGTGTACTACTTTTTTCAAATTAATCTAAATATATTACAAAGATACAAGAGTTTTTTTAAAAATATTTTAAATTTGGAAAAATAAGCTTTTGCATTTTTTTTCATGACTTTACTTACGACGTTATTAACACATTAATTAATAGGTAAAACGATTTCCATATAATTTCTATTCTTACATTAAAAAACAAGTAAGTACAAGACGTAATATTACGGAAAATATAATAACGTCCACGTCATACCTAACTACTACCTTTTTACTGTGCATATTATTTTTAGCCACTGTTCATTTACATTTTTTTCTCTGCTTCAAAATTGTAACTTATGTAAGGTATAGGTAATAAAGCGTGAAGATTATTGAATAATCGGGGTTTATCGTAATTTAACACTTCGTGCCCAAGGGAGGGGGTTCCATAGTACCCACAATTTGGTTTTTTTTTTTCCATTTCTCGGTTACGCAATCACATTTTCAAAGGAGTTTTTTGCTAATTATCTGATTTATGATACGCTTCTCCGGATACTAAAAAAATAAATCCGCCAACTGCTTCATTAGCATACTTAGGTTGGGTCCCTAGGACCCCCCGCCCTTGGGAACTAACGGCATTGACAAAAAAATCAAGATATTTTACTAATTACAAACATTAAATCTGGGGGATTATTTGCTGAGATATATACCTTTAGGAGGCAATTAATTATAATTAATGATACTGAATGAATCCCCTTTTCTATGCTGATAGCATCAGTTTCAATTTTTCATGACCCGTGCTCTTAAACTGTGTAAGTCTATGGGAAAATCAGGTGATTTTGAGTTTCTGAGAAAAATACTAGATGGTATAATTCCGCTATTGTTGCATGGAATTATTTTAATTGGTTATTCTAAGTAGATATAGACAGGTCCAGCCAGGAAAAACTGCCATTTTTTCCAGTCAGGCTTGTAATTGATTTTGTCCTTCTTGAGCTCATACTCGTCTTGAAATAAACTTTGGGGGCCACCCAGAATTTTGCCCCCAATTCAAGATGGCTGCCAAATCCCATGGCTGCCAACATTACATTAATTTGGCTTAAGACCCTCATCTAATTTTTCCTGTCAAAGTCTTTTCAGTGATTCTGTCCCTTCTGGAACATTCCCCTATTCGAATTGGCCAGAGAGCCACGTCTCCGAATATCGCCCACATCCAAGATGGCTGCCAAAAATCAAATGGCTGCCAAAATGAACCTTAGTACAGTTATACCGCGTCTGGCTCTTCCTGTCAATTTTTCAGCAGTAACATAAAGCTATTGAAATTAGGTTAGAGGCTCTAAAGATTCGGTCCTCAAATTCCAAAATGGCCGCCAAAATGGGCCGCCAAAATCACCATTAATTTATATTCACGATACTTAGTTGTTCATGTTAACGTTTTCTCAGTGGTTCCCTCATTCCAACACGTGTCCTTGAAATTTAACTTGCACGGTACTCAGTATATTGCTGGTTATGCAAGAATGCCACTTAAATCCAAATGGCTGCCAAATTACCCCTCAAATTAAATTCCCATTCTCTTTCCCCCATGAATTAACTTTTTGTGTGTCATACATAAAGGTTTACAATACATGGTACTGGATTACCGATTTTGTGGATAGAATACTCTCACCTGATCTTATTACATGCAAATATGACATATTGTCGTGTTTACCGGGGCTTCCTAAGTTGTTCCGCTTCGCCAACAAACGGCTATTATGGCAGTGTTATGTGGCGTAGCATTTTGCCTCATTATGGCGTTTAGACCATTACATATTCCGTCCAAATATTAATGACTATATAATTAAAAATAAACATCCAAAATTTAATGATAAAAAGGGCATTTCTCACCTTTGATTACAATGTTATTTTCTGGATAGCAATTAGGAAAAGATGTGTCTGTCCATTTGCAAGCGAATCCTTTTAGGTGGCTCACAAAGACTTGAATGTTTTGTCAAATTGATTTCATTCTATAAGGTTGTGAATTTCATCTAAAAAACAGGTTACTTTGAAACAGCAACCTGTAAAGAGTTTGTGAGAAACAAGGATCAGATGTACGGGGCAACCAGGAAAGTTAATTCCAGTTTAGGTATTTTGCCAGATGAAGTAGCACCGATGAACATCTCAAGAGAAGCGATTACAAAAGCTTAATAATATATTGAGTGCCCTTCCATCCAACATAAAGGTTGGGAAGAACGGAAAATGGTCTTCGGGCCATATGGTTGACCGTTCATCTGCTCCCAATTCCCCTACCTAGCATTTCAGTAAGGAGGGCAGAAGAACAAGTTGGTAAAGGCAAAGCTATGCAATATTTCAACATTTGTTTTTGAAATTTCGTTTTTAACCTTTTTTTAAAATGAAATTCACAGACTTATACCATTGGAAATAAATTTGACAAAACATCAATCATTTTGCGATCCATCGCATCAAAAGGTCGCTTTTGCATTTGCGAAGAGAAAGGTGTAGGGACGAACATCACACCGTCCTTTCCATTTACTATCCACAAATAACCTGAAACAAAGGTAGAATCCTTTTATCTTACATTTGGTGTTTATTAATTATACTTCCGACATTTAATATTGGAATGTGTAATGGTCTAATGCATAATGAGGCAAATGCTATGCTATAAAACACCATCATAGCCAGTTAAACCAACGCAGGTGTAGTAGCATAGGTTCAACAAAAACTCATGCTTGTAGATAAGTCACAGCTATAAACCATCTTTCTGTAGAACATAATAGTAGGAGTAAAATGCTCGTGACTCTATGTAACACACAAGATGAATTTGGTAATTAACAAATAATCGCTAGCACCCTTTGATAGGGACGGGTCATATTTCTATCAATAAAGGTGACGTCATTATGGTGTTGATTGATTCTGAAAAATCAATTGACACAGGCAAAGCTTCCAAGGGACATGCCCAGCTCCAATAAGAAGAGAAGGGTGATACACAACCAGATCGAGCAAAGGTCAACAGCCTAGGACGAAGATGGTTATACGGAAAGTGAAAGCGACTTTGCTTCAAGCAACAGTGGTCACCTCGTCTGTCAATAGCTTAACAGCCCGTTTATCCGATTCGCCAGGACCAGTGATTTGGACTTAAGCGCAATTAAACTTTGGAATTGAAGTTTAGTCTCTAGACTTGCGCTGTCCCCTTGTTTTACCAAGGGTGGTGGTTACCCCCCTAGTGAACTTTGCTCCGTGCGATTAAAATGTCAAAAGCTTGCGTTAAAAGCTCTAGGTTAATCATTCTCTCATACGTTCTTTCATTTTAGAGAAAAAACATGGGAAGGTAGCCGCCTTTTCACCGGGTTATGGTATGCCGTCAAAGTTGAGGGGTAGGTGTGTGGGGGGGGGAGGGTTGCCATGCACACAAGGATATTTTATGGGTATTTTTGAAAAAATATATAACAATTATGCTATTAAACTCATTTAAAAACTGGTCATTTTTTAGAGCCGAAAACGCATGAAAATCCGAGATATTCTACCTTTTAAGCACCAAAATTGGATTTTCGCATATTATCTGTGGAAAATGCCAGTTCTGCCGACTCGCGGACTGTGTCATGTTGAGACACGCCATACTAGTATGTTGGTACTTATTTGGTTATCAATGGAAAAGAGGAAGACTCATAGCGATCCAATGGTATCAAAATTCTAAGATAAGATCTGCTTATAATGGAATTCTCGAGGGGGGGTGGTAACCCCCCTTGCTAATCCTGTTATACAAAACGGCTTGGCAAGAGGAGGGTTAATTATGTGTTCCAATTCATCCAGTTTGTGGCGGCCCAAAACTTTAGGAAGCCCACACTAAAACTGACAAATTGTCATATATACATAATAATAAGGATAAGGTGAGTATTCTATCCCACAACATCGGTTATCCAGGAGTGGACAATGGGTTTGGGGGTATAATTATAAAAGGGCTTTTTTGATATTAGATTGTACGGTGCGCATGGCTACAGAGAGCATAGTCTTGTAGCCATGGCGCGTATGTCAAGGGTATTAGTTTGATAGAGTTTACTTTTGCAGGGGAAGTTCTGGAGTTTTGGTTATGCACAGGTATTAACAGAAGCATGATGATTGTGTAATGTTAATAGGCAGTGACCGATGAAACAGGCAACGGACGTGGGCTGGGCCTATACGTGACGGTAATTTAAGCACATTACAAATGTAACTGTTATTACCACTGGTAGGCCTAGTTATTGCTGCTTGTTGTAGCATAATTTACCAGTTTGATTGGTGTTTGTACGACGATGTGTTATGACTAATGATAAGCCTGTGGTATGTAATGTAGTATAGCAATAAGGAATTCGTGCCGGACAGTCGTGCATATAGCCTTTGTCTAGACTCAGTTTTCAGTCCCATATTTTTCTAATATGGAACGAGATCCCCCACTTTTTTTTTGTTTTTGGGGGGGCCTATCTCCTACACGTAGACAGGTCGAAAAAAAAATATTTTTCTAAAATATCTGGTTTACCAGCCCAATTTTTGAATTTGGTCCAAAGATCATTGGTATTAAATACAAAAAGCACTCAGTCAAGAGAGAAAGAAATGCCAAAGGTGTTTCATGGCAAAAAAAGGAAATGTATCATGCCGCGCGAGGGACCCACTCCACATGGGCAAAAATTTTGCACCCGCAAAAATCAATGATCTTCAAGATCGTAAAGCGGCGGAATACTACGTTGAAAGAAAAAAGAGGTAAGTAATACTTACTATCCACATCACCAAGAAACTCTTACTGATATTTTTGAGGTTTGGTGTGGAACTCGTCTACCTTTGCTATAGGCCCCCTAAGATTTGAGTTTTGACATGACAATTTGAAAAATAAAGAAGCTAAAACAAAAAAATTTCCCTCCAACATATTAGCAGCTGTAAACCAGTGTTACATTCAATACAAAACCAAATTAAAAGCACAGCTGAAAATTCATCACCTGTGAAATCTGGATGTAACAACAGTTGAGGGTTGTCAAATTCGGAAACCACAATGTTATTGCATGCCAAGGTAAGTTTTGGCCTCCAAAATCACCATTTTGATTCCAATGGTAACAAATCACCTACCATGGGATACCCAAGACTCTTGGGAGAACCCCGATTACAAAATCAGTTAACAGTTGCTATATTGGATCAGGTAATGGATCGAGTTAGAATCTTTACTACGCCTTCAAATGCATTGAAAACTACTCTTTACGACCAGGGTTAGGAATGCCAACCTAACGCAACAGAAAATTTCAAACCGGCATCAACTTCCGGGTGCTAGTATTGTTCAAAGACTTAACGGTAGGAGGGCGCTCTTATTACGCATATCGAACGTTACACACAGACTTGGCATAAAGACTAGGCCTGGTCACGAATATTAAATATTTGAACAAAAGGTTTAAGAGATGATTTTTTTAATGTCACTGGGACCGAGACTGGAAAGTAAAGGCAACGTAGCAGTTCCCCCAAATTACCGTTTGGAAATCCCCATGCCCAAATGAGCACTATCGTGTCCACCCCCCCTGTTTTACTATACCCATGTATACGTCTCAAATCTTGATCGAGTAAGCTTGTGAAACGGAGATAAACAGAATGCTGCGCTTTGCCCGTATTGTAGTTAATAAACGGTAAATAACGATAGGAATAGTTTGGTGTCACGTGTCAGGACGTACCAGGTCACGTGTCAGTATCAGGTATCAGTTTGGTCTTCGCGGGGGCGCAACCGGATATATCGTAGCTGGGGGAAAAAACCTCATATGTAAACTACCAGAGGTCAAATGCAAAAACCTCATCATGTAAAAAGGGGGCCCCATGCTAAAACCTCATATGTGCATTTTGGTCACATCGCGTTCTAGCTTGAATTTCACGCCAAATATGATAGTAATCATATGGCACTTTATTTCAGGATCTGGAAGTAGGTAAATAAGACTAAATATATTCGAGGAAAGTAACACCTTTCTGGTGTTATGGCATGACAGTCAAATATTCAGTTTTTGGTGTCTCTCGAAAATGTCTGACTATAGAGGTTTTGTCATGTCAACCGTTTTAATTACATGTGAGGTTTTGATTTTTTAAAGGTCATCACAATGCAACAATTGAGGTTTTTCCCGCCCAGCGACGATATATAAATCCGACTGTTAAATCAAGGTCTGTAAATGGCCCCTAGGCTGCCCAAGTGCTATTATTTTTTCCAAAGACACCGTTTATTATGTCTAACAGATACTATAAAAATTTCTTTTCCCACTGATTCAAAAACCGACGTACGATGAAGATAATCTGGGTTGTTTTTTTCCAATGTAGGGATACGTACGTCTATTTTTACCTGAATGGGTCCCCCCCCCGAAGCAAACTAATAAACAATTCACTGCCGTGACGTCATCAAATTTTATTTTTTCCAAAAATTGGCTGTTATTCCAATAATAAAATCCTTTTTAAGATTACATCTGCATTATATTGTTCTTTAATAATTAATATTTCAATTGTCCCGCATGAATGTGAAAAAAGGGGTCCATAAGTTACAAATGAAAACATATCAGACGGCTAAATACCCTTACGTGGACGTATGAAGCAGGAAGGATCCCGTTTTAGTTTTAGCAGCTTACAGGCCACTTGCGCGCGGCTGCGGGGGTTAGGAGTCCAGTACCAGGCTAAACCTTAATATGACACCAAAAGTTAACTCATGGGGGAAAAGAGGAATGGGAATTTAATTTGAAGTAATTTGCCAGCCATTTTGGATTTAAGTGGCCATCTTGCATTTGCAGCCAAAGCCTGAGTACCATGCAAGCTAATTTCAAGGACATAGGTTTGGAATGACGGGGGAAACCGAAATGTTAACATGAAAAACTCAGGTAGCTGAAGATAAATAAGGTGATGGTGGGGAAATTTTGTAAATTGAAACCAACTCATTGGTAGCCTCTAACCTAATTTCAATAAGCTGTAGGTTAAGCGACCAGAAACTGCTGTGGAAAACTTGACAGGAAGAGCCAAGGCGCGGTATATGTGTAATTAAGGTCATTTGGCAGTCAATTGATTTTTGGCGGCCATCTGGGGATTTGGGAGCAAGTTACGGCAGAGTTCCGCTTATAGGGTCCCATGGCTGAAGGGGGGACTGTTCAGGATGACAGATATCACGAAAACACCATTTGACAGGAAAAATTTCGAAGAGGTTATTAATCAATTAATGTAATTTTGGCAGCCATTTTGGGATTTTGGCGGCCCCATCTGGATTTGGGGCAAATTATGGGTTGCACCAAGCTGATTTCAAGCAAGTATGGTTCAAGGAAGACAAAATCTAATCAGAAAAACATTGGACTGGAAAAAAATGGCAGTTTTTCCTTGGCTGGGACCATTTAATATAATAAATAAGTTTGGTTCGAAACATTATAAGCGAGCGCGAAGCGAAGCTCTTATAGACAACCCGCGTATACAATATTGACAGAAAAAAATATATAGTCTGACAGGTTTGTTTATAAAAATACGACCTTCATTTGATCCCCTTTTCGTTCAAACCATTTAATCCTACGGAGTTATTAATCGAAGGGAACTAACAGGAATTCGCAATTGTAATATTGACGTTTCATTGTAGTTCCGATATCAACAAGAAGTGTTTAATTCTCCATCTGTTGGATATTTGTTTTCTCGCAAATTTATTTTTATGTACTTGTTTTCTTAACATTTACATATGTAATGTTGTGCTGATTTTTCAAAACCAGCTTGGAATAATTTAATACGATAAATAAATATTTTAAAATAAAATAATAAAATATAAAAATTCACTATAGATGCGCCATTTTAAATTCGCGTATTTCTTTCAGGGGAGGCGGCCAAGAAATCCTCATTTTAAGATGTGCAATGTTGTCATTGGTTTAACACGTAAAACACGAGGGATTACGCAGCCGGCAACACAGGACATTGTTTTGATGACAGCTGTCATCAAAGTAGAAAGAATAAATACCACGACTTCTTAAAAAATGGGGGGCCGGACACGATCTGCTGGATTGGGCATTCTCAAAACTGATTCCCATTTTACAACAGTATATATTTGCATTCTAAGTACTATTGTGCAAAATTAATCAGCATAATTTGACCTATTGTCTTGATTTCATTGACACTTTTGTGAACACAATATTGGGAGATCTGTTCAAGTCCACAGGACTGAAAACTTGGAGGGATGCGAGGTGGTTCAGATTATCGAACTGATAGAATACAACAGTACATGTCCTGGAGTTATGGGAATTGTCCTGGCGTCGTACAAGACTTTGTCATGGGGTATGGGAATTGTTCCCGGGAATTATGGGAATTGTCTGGAGGAGGGGACCATTGGCCTGGGGTATGGCTGGAGTATGGGACATTGCATGGGGTTTTGGGGCTTTGTCCTGGGGTCTGGGACATGTCCTGGGGTATGGACATGGTCCGGAGTATGGAACATTGTCCTGGGGGGTATGGGACATGGGGGGGGGGACATTGGCTGGAGGTATAGAAAATTGTCCTGGTGTAGGGACATTGTCTGGGGTTATATGGGACATTGTTCTGCGGGATTATGGGGAACATTGTCCTGGGGGTATGGGACATTGTTTCTGGGGATATGGGACAATTGTCATGGGGATATGTGACATTTGTCATGGGGATAGGTGACATTGTCCTGGGTATATGGGACTTGTCATGGAGGTTATGGAACAGTGTCTTGGGGTTTGGGACAGTGTCCTGGAGTATGGAACATTGTTCTGGGGTATGGGACATTGTTCTGGGGATTGGATAGTCTCCTGGAGTATGGGACAATTTACTGGGGTTATTGGACATTGTCCTGGGTAGGGGACATTGCACCTGGGTATGGGGACATTGTCCTGGGCTTTGGGACTTTGTTCTGGGGTATAAGACATTGTACTGGGGTATAGGACATTGTATGGGGTATGGGGACTTGTCCTGGGGAAATTAAATGGGTCATTGTTCTGGGTTCTGGGACATTGTGGGCGATGACATTGTCTTGGGGATATGCAACATTGTCTGGGGATATGGGACAGTGTCCCGGAGGTATGGGACGTTGTCCTGTGGAGTTATGGGACATTGTCCTGGGTATGGGAAATTTTCCGGAGGTATGGGACATTTCCTGTAATATGGGACATGGTCTGGAGGTATGGGACATTGTTCCTGGAGGTATGGGACACTTGTCCCTGGGGATAGGGACATGGTCCTGGAGGTATATGGGACAGTGTCCTGAGGTATGGGACCTTGTCCTGGGGTAGGGGACATTGTCCGGGTATGGGGACATTGGTGGTTCTGGGGATACAGTGTGATTTCGTTGTCCTGGAAGGTATGGGACATTGTCTGGAGGTATATGCGACCTTGTCCTGGAGTTATGGGATATTGTCCGGGGGATATGGGAAATTGTCTGGGGAGATGGGACATTGTCCTGGAGGGTTGGGAAATCGTCCCGAGTATGGGGACATCGTCCGGAGGTATGGGGATATTGTCGTGGGTAGGGGACATTGTCATGGAGGTATTGGACATTGTTCTGGGTATATATGGGACGTCGTCCTGGGGTATGGGATAGTCTCCTGGAGTATGGGGACATTGTCCTGGGGTTATGGGACCTTGTCCTGGAGTATGGGCAATTGTCCTGGGTGACATTGTCCTGGGTATGGGGAATTGGCCCTGGGGTATGAAACTTTGTCCTGGGGTAGGGACATTGTCCTGGGTTGTGGGACATTGTCCTGGGAAGGGGTCAGTGTCCGGGGTATGGGACATGGTCGTGGGGATATGGGGAAATGGTTGGGGATATGAAACATTGTTCCGGGGATATAGGATTATTGTCCCCGGAGGGTGTTGGACATTGTCTTGGAGGTTGGGACATGGTCTGGGGTATGGGACAATTGTCCTGGAGGTATGGAAACATTTCCTGATATGGGACATTGTCCTGGAGGTATGGACATGGTCCTGGAGGTTATGGGACATTGTCCCGGGGATATGGGACATTGTCCTGGAGGGTTGGGGCATTGTCCTTGGGCCTGAGTGGGACTGGGTCCTGGAGGTTATGGACATGTCATGGAGTATGGGACATTGTCCTGGGGATAGTGACATTGTCCTGGGGATATTTAACATTGTCCTGGAGGTATGGGACACCGTCCTGGAGGTACGGGACTTCGTTCCTGGGTATGAACAATGACCATTGTACATGAATGATTTTTTACATTGTTGTATATGTTGGATTGCTGACTCAGAATACATTTTCAGGTTTGAGCATGTAAAACCGACAACTGAAAGGTGCATCTTCAGAACTGATTCGAGAACCATTCATCATACATCAGACGACCTATTTGGGGACCGCCGTCCTGTTCTGGTTACCAAAGCTGTCATAATTATCGGCTAGGCAGTCGAAAGAGACGACTTAAAACTAGGGGGGCGCGACCCGATCTGCTGGAGTTTGGGGAATGTGGGATTTTTAAACGGAATTTAGGGAATTCCTTGCGTGCATTTTCTATGGCAAATCTGACAGAATAAAAGTGAATCTCGATGCGCTCGCTTCTCAGGTTTTACCTGCATCATATTATTGGAGTTGTGGAGGTTGGAAATGTGCGAACCACTCTTTTCGAAGAATGACAATTTCAATTGGCCCATAGGTCTAGGGTCCATAGTTCGGATTTCCATTTTATTGGGTATGTGGTCTTTCGGGACCCCATTTACTGGGGTTAGGTCTATGATCAAACTCTAAGGAAAGTGTGGTTATCTAGGTTGGGCCCCTCAGGACCGACCCCCCCCCCCACCCTTTGGGCACTAAACGGAAGTTTTTTTAGCTTGGGGCGCCACTAGTGTTAAAAGTAAAGTGATGGTATAAAATTAGGAAAACATTTTAACAGGTGTACGCTCGGACGATAGCAAGCGACTGCAACGGAGTGAAGTGTGAACTCTTTCATAAGTTGATAGTCTCTAGCACCAGAAAAGTTTTTATGACTGGCGGGATCATGAATGAGAGGTGGTGAGTGCTACCATGGGTAAATGGCGGTCAATTTAGAGGAGCTCGTTAAACAAGGCCTTATTCCGTAAGTGAGTTAATGGGTCAAATGACAATAATGGCTGGCCACGTGCCTGGGGATAACAGGTTCTGTCAAAACGCGTAATTAGGGTGGTTTTTTAGACCGGCGATGTAAGCGCCTACATATTGTTGAAGGCATCAAAATCACAAAAATCAAAAATTAGGGTATGCTTTACACGTCAAAAAATACGTTTTTCGGGGGCTGCGATATTTGAATACTTTGTTTTGTCGATTTTCTCCTGTTCTCGCATGATAGATTTCCCGAGTGATTTAACGTTTTCAACCTTATTTTATTAGCTTATTCTCTATGTCGTCGTTCATACGCATATGGCTTTTTGAATAGGAGTTTCATTTAATTTTTCTGTGTTATCTACACATGTACTTGATTTACACGGGTTACGAGAAGAAAGGAATTAGATAAGAATTCTCTAATATATGTCACGGTCATGAATATTATGTCCTGGCTTTAGTCAATTAAAGGGCTGAATTTGCATGGGACAATAAAATGTCAAAACTACGTCATCCGACAAGAGTAATAAAGACACTATCAGTGATTTGCAAACAGAAAGCGAAAAAAAAAAAAATCATCAAAAAGCAGATTTTCGCATGTCTGCATCAAGCATAGGTATCCTAACGTACACCAAATTATAGGACTAGAAGCACCCTAATAAGGCCAAAATCTGATATTTTAGCATTAGTGTCCGTTCGGACACTTCCTACAACAACGTAATTGAATGAGATTCGTATCTTTGATACTGCCGTTTTCTTCCTTTCTGTCAATCTTATCAGTTGGAAACAGAAACTATGAGAATTCTACTGGCTTTCCTTCACTTTTAACTATTCCCTGCAAATTTCAAATATTGTATATCTTTCAGAAAATCACTGCTCGTGTCTTTAATTCCAAAAAATAGGTACAATCAAAAAGACTTGAATTACCGTAATGATTTATGTTAAACTTATTATTTGAGCTCTATGAAATGCCCGCAATTGATGATTTTACAATCAGTGTAAAATATTTCCCTTTTTCAGGTCCATTTACAATGAGATTTATAGCGTGTTCAGTGTAATGGTAAACCCCGTCTATCTGAGCGATTTTTTTTGTAACAAAACTCCCGAAGAGGGGGGGGTGGTTACCACCCCGTGATTTCGTTACTGAACATCGATTCCTGTAAATTTGGTACCACAGGTAGCTTAGACTTTCTCTTTTCCCATTGGTATCGAAATAAGTACCAACATCCCATGTATGACGTTGAAAGAAACGTATAAAAATACTGAATATAGGGTGGAAAATTGATATTTCGCAATTTAGGCGACTCGAAACTTGATTATAGCACTAAAAATGCTCTCATTATGTAACCCTAGTCATTTCTCATCAGTAGAGCCAACCCCGCATGAAAATCGGAATTCCTAATATTTTTTGGCGAAAAATTGAATTTTCCCTACGTGTGTCATTATGGAAATTGACACTCTTGCCTAACATGCCGAACTTTATGACATCATTATGACGTAATGTAGGCACGTTGGTACTTATTTTGGTATCAAAAGAAGAGGGACCATAGCTATAATTTGGTACCAAATCAAGTGGCCTGTGATGTTTCTGTTTGTGCTAGCCATGTTGGTACTTCTCTCCCGAAAAGGGGTGGTGGTTGCCATCACTTTGGTATCACCATTATTTTTGCCATCCCCGGTGGATGTTTGTTTTGGATGAAAAGGAGCGAAATTGCAATTGACAATTACATTAATAACTTGGCACCAAGAAAGTTGTTTTTTTTAAAAAAAAAAAAAAAAAAAAAGGAGGGGGATGGGGGGGGGGGGGGTTGTACCCCACCACCCACCCCACTCCCCCTGTCGGTAGACGAGGGTAAAATCACATTTTATAAACGTACTCGTTAAGGGTAGCGAAATGAGTCAAAGTTTCGTTTATTTCTTAAACTGTTATGCAAATTACATGTTTTAGGATAGTAAAATTAACAAAAATACTTGTTTAGGGTGTTTTTTCTTGTCAAGTTAATGCGTGCTTAGGGTATATTTTGGGAGGCCATACACGAGCATGATTTCTCTGACCTTTTTGAAATACAAGTGGCCCCACAAGACATTCCGAGCATGTTAAGTTAATGTAATGAATACAATCAGATTCAGTCAGTACTTAGACTAATATTCTTGGTCTCATTACGCCTGAGCCACCGCCTATTCTTTTTATCTTTGTTGATTTTAATTAGAAAATAGGCCTACTAAATCACTTTTATCAATAAGAAAATACACGCGGTCCGCCACATAATGTAAATCTGTGCAGTCTTCCTATTTTACACTACGCAGTAGTGATCTGGCATATCGGAGGATTATTTTTACTGACCTACGGAGTCATGTTTCCGCGCAAGTGTCGTCATATTGCGCATCGAAGTGGAGGGTTAGGGAAAATTAAGCGAAGTAGGCGATTTAGGGGATCGCGTGTTTTACAAACGCCGCCTCCAGCTGGCACAATCCTCAATTTTAACCCGTACTATTGTGTAAATGAACACCCTTAACCTCTGCTTGAGCTTTTCTATCGAAGATGGTGTATAAAATCGGAGTAGATAAAAGTCACAACATTGGCAAGTTACCTTGGCATATATGTGCAGGAAGTCAATGATTGACAGATAATCACAGTCCATGCAATAGAGTTGGGTGGTTGTATCATGTAGCAGTGCAAAGTTCTCTGGTTCCATTATTTAGAATTAAGGACATGGTATAT
The DNA here is from genome assembly GCA_023653785.1 of Ophioderma brevispina. Taxonomy (NCBI): domain Eukaryota; kingdom Metazoa; phylum Echinodermata; class Ophiuroidea; order Amphilepidida; family Ophiodermatidae; genus Ophioderma; species Ophioderma brevispina. The sequence continues at coordinate 17,520 of JAMKCH010048552.1, forward strand.
GCCTACAAGGAAATTCATTTACATTTCCTAAGCAGCTAGAAACAAAATGTTTGTTGGATGACAGCCACCCATCACAGTGGATATCTTCTCAGTTTACAAAAGGTGCAAACGAGAGATTTGAGGCACCCAAATATTCTGTCATATTAGTAAATTCAATATATTTAGACACTCAATGATTTTCTGACCTTGTATTTTGAAATTTCTTAAATGAGAGAAAAATGTGATTGATTTGCTATTTTTTTTCAATTAAAACATAGGCTAAATAATTTGCTCCTATACAAAATTAGAAATTGGCAGAATTTTTGTACCAAAGTAATATTCGCACTTAATCTTTTCAGATGGGGATTTTTTTGAGAGAGAGCTTACAGCAGGCAAAAATCAGACAACTTTCAATTTTTTTGGGACACCTGGTATGTGAAATCTCCTGTTGCACCTTATGGATGATCGGACCCATGGCCTTTAGAGTACCCATTAGTGTGGGTACAGGATGAACACCCATATAACAACAAGCGTTGATTTAAAACATGAATATGATCTTGTAAGTTTTAATTGTCATCTCGGTGTACATGGGTATTTTGATTGATACACTATAACGCCACAATTATTCCACATTATCTGAACAGTCTCATAAAGGAGATTGTATGTAGCTATGGAAATCCTTGTGACAAAAGGTGTAATATGTTAATTACTCTTTTACCAAGAAATAACCCGCTCATATTGTATAAATAAATAAAAATTTAAATACTAACATTTTCACGAGATATTTTGTGAATGATTGATGATAGGACAGGCTTATTTCTTTGGAATTAATGCAAATTGGCCACAAGTACAGGAGTTGAATGAAGAAATAGCCACGGGGGTATTCTCACCTATGAAATGGATATGGGTGTAAGACTGGCTTTTTCCAAACCCCAGGTGCAGCTGGCCACGGCAGTGGTTTGGGGAGTTCCGCTTCCGTGGCCCGGCCGCGTAGTCGCTACTACTCTAGTCGGTACGTGGTTACCCGCAAATCCTATCTAGGATGGTGTTGAAGGGCCCATACCTCATACATGAAAGAGTGCTGCCTTGTCCGGTTTCTGATCTCAGCCCAACACCGGTCGATTGTGGTTTAAATTATGATGCTCATAGAAATTAATGCGCCTTAGATAAGGAAATACTTATTTTTTTTTTTTATACGGGCGACAAGACCAACGGCCAAGCGAATTTGAAGAGTTCCCACTTCTGTGGCACTGCAATCGTTAATAGTCAGGTGTAATCGGGTTGTGGGAGTGACTGTGGGTCAGTTTTGGTGAGAGTCGTGAAATAGTTGTGTAATTTTTAGCTTTTTCACCTGAACGGGGCTACGGCATGGGATCACACGTGACAAGGCCACGGCCGCGGGTTTTAAAGGCTGCTGTGGCCTCTTGGCATGTTAAATAGTGTTGTGTAATCGTGTGCGGGAGTTACGTAATAATACGTTTTGGGAGAATTCGTTAATTTATTTTCAAGTAAATACCTATGAGATATAAAATCTTTCATTGTCTCTAATCATCTCTTCATGGTCATGCTCCAAGCACCCCTCAGCAATCGCTTTCAATTGCTAATGGCGTAATAGATGGACTCCGGTCGTCTTCTGACGCAACATGACTCTCTGTAATATAGCCTCTTACCAGGCGTATATTTGGTTTGCCATGGCATTTAATATGACCGGTCCACGACTCTATAATAAGTTTTGACAGTTAAATCCAGAGAAGAACCGCCCACCAGTGTCTTTTAGAAACTGCTTGGTGAAAGCAACACCATTCCCTGATGTTGATGTGGTTTCTTGATGCTTATAATGGGGGGTACATGTATGTTTTTTTTTGATGTTTAAAAACACCTGTACTGCGCTTAGCTTTGTGAAAGCGTCGTGTTCTCTGTGAGCTGCATAGGTTTTCCCTCGTCCAATTTCGAAATTTACGTGTTCCATTTTATAAAAGGGACCATTTGTTTTTCGTGCAAAATGAATGATACGTATATTGTTATTTCAATTAAGCAAAGCGTCATTTTCAATTTCGTTAAAGGAGCATTCAACCGCGTAGAATGGTCGGGCAATTGCATAACTTAGCTCAGTCGATTTCAATTGGATTACCTTTGGCGATTCAATTTCATTGTTTCTATTTCGCCATTGAGATAACACAATGAAAATGTTCTTTGAATAAGGCAATATTTTGGGCGTTTAATCATATAGTCAGGGAAAATCTTCCTTCTCAGCATTTCTGCATTGAACAATATTATATCTCCGATGCATAGATGTAATGGAATTAAAAATTACCTTGGTAGCCTATTTAAAAAAAAATGTAGACCCTGATTAAAGATAAAAAGTATTCATTTGAAGCAAAGATCTCAAATTTAAAACACGGGGTGGCCTTTAAAAAGACATGATCAGTTTAATGCTGACATGTGCATATAAAAATGAAAATTAACGAAAGTTGCAGTGATCAACCGTGTTCCCCCCCCCCCAAAAAAAAAAAAAACACGCAACACATTGGTTCAGGCCCAAAAAAATTTGACAAAAGCACTTGAACCACTTAGTCTTTGTTGTAAGGTGAGATGGTACTATTAGCTAATATCTGAAAAGTTCATAAGGTAGAGTCATAGTTTTTAAGATAGACCCCAACAATCAAGACCTGCAGACCCCATTTTAGAACAAGGAGCTGTAAAACCAAAAGACTGGCAAAGAAGAAAACAGCATTCAAAACAATATTGATTGCTATCAACATTTACCACCTTACCTCCCCAAAATTCATTAAAGAAACCAGAACACCTTCTGATGGGTCAAATGACTACTGCATTACCATAATTATTACTTAACTATTAATGATTAAACATTAATTTTTGGGTAAAAATATGTTTCAAGTTCAAGAGATATAAGAAACTTGAACAAAGTCCCATAGACAAACTCCACATCACATAAAATGATAAATTCGTGGGGGCTGCAAGTTGCTTGTTACTGAAAATATGTTACATTCTCCAGTTATGAAAGTAAAACACCTATGTTTTAACACAAAACTTATAACAATATCAGTATATCATTCTGTCATTAATTTTGGTTCCAATATCTTTGTGTCCCGACCAAAATTATGATGAATGATTAGCCCTAAGTCCAATCCGTCTTATTTGGACAATACAAAGAGTTTGTTGAACATATACTCCTCATTCGAACTTTATAGTCGATCCAACCTCATATGTCCCCAACCATTAGCGTGGAGGTATAAGCTCTGATGTAGAGGGCAAAAAAGCTTCACAACAAATCATTGATTTTGAAATCGTCGTTAGAGGATTAAATAAGAGTAGCATAATGATCACTGCCAGGCCGTTTGGGATTTAAGAGGGCGGCCAATCATATTTTTCTTGCGTTATGCAGTTGCATTTCAATGTCCAAATGTATACCAACGAAATTTTAGGTGACATGACAGGTATTAGTCGATGGGACATGCCCTTCATACTGTTGTTTTGTAGTCTCCATCGGGGGGCTAGGGGAAAACCAAGTTAAATTCATAATTAATTATTAAAATCATATAATCGTCTGTGGCACATTTTCTTGAAAAAGAATAACATGTCCCTTCAATTTCATTCCCAAAGCGTGACTAGTGGATACACATAGACTTCAGCAAACAATGGAGTTAAGATATTCAATCACCGGCCCGGTATGCGGTGTAGAAAAACACGTCAAATTTCCCTTTCGTCTGGGAGTGCAGGACCATTGTTATATTGTCGCGGCAGCTGAAGAGATTTCAGCTGTATGCTCTCCAATTTAGACTGAGTACTTTTCAGGACAAAAAATACTTAACCTCATTCACAGATAGAAATATTGAGCTTCTATAGCGTGTCTTTAACTTTGGCCATATTTTTCATCATTTATTTAGAAAAGGAAGAAACATGACAACATCATCTTTGCGAAAAACATTGGTGGAGATGAATCGAAAACCTTTTGGAGAATGGCTGGAGAACAATGTTTTCCCCAACTCATCCAGAAAATTCAATAAAATAGGGGGATAACGCCAGTTATCATAACGTTAAAGCAAAAAAATACCAAATTGAACATAGAAGGCGATAATGACAGAGTTGACTTTCCCCAAATTTTCACAAATACAAAGAAAATGATCTAACAATCTTCATTCAAATACATAAGCCACACAACAACAGGTTAAGAATAGATATCTGGCAAAGCATTGGCCAATCAAATCGTTCGTCTTCCTCCTTATCACCGGATCTGACCCCAATAGAAGTCATTTGGGGTCACAATGAAAACTTATGTTGGCCAACATAACAAGCACTTTAAACTAAAATCTGTGTCAAAAAACTGTTCGAGGAAGCCTCTACAAAAGGTCACCGAAATAGATTGGAAAAATGCAATAAAACATGTTATTGGGATAGAAGACTCCTACTGGAGCAGGAGAATATTGTTGATATTGACATAAATCAAATCCTAATCAATGGTGGTTGCGACTTAGCGTTCATATTGGAGTTTGGGCGCAAAACCTACAGTGCCGTATTTATAGTTAATATCGCCTCAATTTAGTTAAATGGGCCTGCAGGTTACTGATTTGGGGGTCATATCTCTAAAAATATGACCCTCATTATGAACTTTTCAGGAATATTAGCTAAAATGTCACATCTTCCTCCTTCAACAAAGAATAGTAAGTCACCGTTGCTTTTTGTTCAAAAACTTATGGCGACTGCCACCAAGTGTTTTTTTTGGGACACGCGGTATATTGTATAATGAAAGGTGGTAAGATACCTACAGTAATAAGCTTGAGTAAAAAGCAGAGAATGAAACGCTCTTTAAATGTTCATTGCAATATGTGAAACTCATAAGCAACTTCAACAGATGCGTTAGATGCTTTAAAGAGATAATATTTGAAAAAATGTACATTCTAATTTGACGAATTTAAATAATCATGTGAATGAAAAATTCGCCTCATCAAGACAAAGTTAGGTGTTCGAAAAGTTTTGAAAACACGTTTTAAATTGGCCAGCCGTTTGGATAGTGGAATTAAAATGAGCATAATGGCCATAAAAAATAACGTGGTCACTCGACCACATTTGGGACGTTTTTGCTCAAAAAATCGAAAGAAAACATTTTATGGGCAAATAAGACACATATGTACTTTCATCTGATATAAAAATCTCAAGTTTGATAATAAAGAAAAAAGTGGGTTGACGGGTCATATATCGGATACCCACATTTACCTATTTTTTTCAGTACATTACTGACATGGTGAATTTAAAATTGCCAGAAAACTATAGGCCTATAATATTGTGTGTCCTGCAATAGGAAATTCCTTAAATTTGTTTTGACATGTTTTACAATTAAAGATGTTTTAAGATAGATCTTTTGCTGATTTTGTCATTTGAAGTCTAGAACGTAAACGTGTTTGTAGGTCTATATATAACGACGTAACGTAATTGAATGCATAATCGTGTACTTAGAATGCAATCGCGAAATTGAAAATAAACCTACTTGTTTTCGCACCGTTCTTGTTTACGGTTATAGCGAAAAAAAAGTTGATATTTTCCGAAAGAAATGGCGAAAATGGCGCGAAATTGAAAGCATAAACACGAATTTGCATAACCATAAGCTAAGGGTTATGCCCGTACAACGGAATTGATTGAGTGCTCATCGTACGAAATTGTACTAGGATTTAGACCGATAAGCCCAAAACGGCGAAATTGATTGCCAAATATTTTTTTTTGGTGGATAAAAAATGCGAAATTGGCCGGGAAAGAAAACCGTTTTAGAAAAACGATTTTTCCCGGGACACCTATAGGTCGTCTGCGTAAAAAAATAGTACGAGTAACTGTTGGCATACAACATCTTCGAATTTCAAGTGTAAACGTACCATCTATGACATTTAATTGACAGTTATTTCTATGTTAAATTCGCGATCCACTTAGCGATGTTACCCTTGTGTACTTAACATAATTAGTTTAAAATGAGTGGACGACATGATGATGATATTTTCATCTGGTTTTAAAGCCATGTGCAGTAGACCATGGATGTGAGCAATAGTCTATCTTATCAGTTAAAGGTTTTAGACAGGTATATTTATTGTTCATTTTCTATTTAAGCTCGACGTTAATCAACTTGGTCGCACATTTATTAGATTAAAACCCAGATACCTAATCTAACAACAGTTTGCTTTCTCTCTATCTCTCTCTCTAGCATAGCATTGCTTCAATGTTACTGGTGAGTTGATCCTGAAGGCAGGAGACTCCATTAGTTACAACTTTTGCCTTACAAAGTGTTCCTTGTCTAAAGGAGGTTAACCGCAATCTTTGTAATCTAACAGATAATTGCAGGCATTTTACTTGCAAATATGACATGCAAAATTAAATGCCCAAATTAATGTAAACCACATTTGGGGAATAACCCAATCGTCGAGCGACTTCTGTTACTGCTTCCCCTTCGCACAATCCACCAGTTGTCATACACGCAGAACTGACCAGCTATACCCGCCATATCTAAAAATCTGGAACAGAAATGACTGACACATGCTAAAACGGGGGTTCACTTGAGACGAGGGAGAAACCCTGTTTTGAGGAAATTTCCCGTTTGAGGTGAAAATTTCAAAAGTGAAGCATGGCAAAAAAAGGGCTGATGTACCTGATTTTTTCAGCTTTTTTTCCGGTCAAATCCCCCGAGGTTGCAACCATTCCGCTGCCCTTCCCCAACCACCCACTCGTCATTTTTAAGGATTGTGATTTAATATACCCGGACTTTGCGTAGTAATAACGCCAGCTGTGTAATCCTATTAATTTTAGATTAGAACAAAATGGATTGACATTGGCAATTTAGCATTATCAGCCAGTACATGAACCATGCTTTTACTGCATATTTGTTATTGACACTTTTTCATTCAAATGATGCGTGTTTGGATTTCTAATCATTTTCTACAGAAGAGAATCCTTTGAAATCACGGCGCTTCTATTTCATTTATTAAGATACTGTGTGTGTGTGTGTGTAACGCGTGTGTGTGTGTGTGTGTGTGAGTAATGTGTGTTTGTGTGTGTGTGTAGAGAGAGAGAGAGTAGTCCAAAAATATTAATCCTACAACAACACGTGGATAATGTCATCATCTTCATTGTTTTTTTGGCATGTAAATCTGGTTCCCCATGGTACTACTCTAATCGAATGCAAAAGATGGCCACTGAGTTAAAGCGACTTACGCAAATCACGACACCGTGTTTTATTCAGCCGAACACACACTCAGACTACAGGTGGCGGATCATTACAGTAACTAAGATTAAGGATTTGGGGAAACACACCATGTGGGGTCTTACCAACAGGCAATGAGGTGGTCCTGGTATTGCAGCTTCTGTGTATTTTACCAGGTGGTTTACTCGTACTAGATTGTTCATAAAGTAACCATGATGTAATACCCGAATGGCCATAGAGTGCTACTTCCGAGTTTCCTCATTAGCTCTTATTATCTGGTGATATATGCCCATCGCAGACCTCGAAGGTACGATATTTCACCCATGTTTCGTAATTTTGTGTTTTGCAATAATCATATTTTAAGAAAACATTAAATCTGATATATTATTTGATAAACGTCATTTTATAGGCATTTGGTATCACCCTTTTAGATAATCTTAATGCACTTCATTGCTGGTGTCCCACGAGCCGGATTTATTAAGACTAACCTACTGTCCCTCCACATTGTACATGGTTAAGGTATGAGATCATTGATTTCGTGGTAAATATTGCTTTTAAACCTCTGCATTATGGCATGATTTTTTCACTAACTAACGGTCAACTAAATAATTTTCTAAATTTTCTCCAAGAAATTTCACAAACAAAAATAAAATAAAATAGTCCAATTAAAGAAGTAAAGACAGAATGGCTACCGTGGTAAAATAATAAAATATAAAAAATCAAAAATGAACAAATTATATATTTCGAAAATCAGGTCTTTATGCAACCTAACCTGATAATTGTCAAGTTGTCAAAGTAAATAAATATACATTACAAATGTAAACAGTTTTTATGTGTAAATATAGGTTTTCGCGGCCAATTTCGCACTTATCAATCAACCAAAAAAAAATCATTTGGCATCAATTCTCACGTTTTTTGGCTTATCGTTCCGCACATCCTAAGTACAATTTCGTACTATGAGCAATCTATTCTATTTTTGTCCATCACTATCGTGTACAGCATAACCGTTAGCCTATGGTAATGCAATTTCGTCTTTTATGCTTTCAGTTTCGCCATTTCGCATTTATTTCGAAAAATCGTCAACTTTTAGCATACCGTAACAGAAACGGTGCGAAAAACAAGTACGGTGACATTTTCATTTTCGTGGATTGCAATTGCTAATTGGATGATTATGCATCAATTCGTGGCGTATTAGACTTACAATATACGTTTACGTTTAAGAGACATAATGACAAATTTAAAATATTCTATTTTGGATAAAATATTTGTCAAAACAAATTTTATGAAATTTCATATCTTCAGGGACACACCAAATAATTATAGGGCTATATTTTTTCCCGCAATGGATTCGTCATGTACAGTGTAATGTAACTGCATGTAAACCTAAAGGTGGGTGATTCCGGATATATGACCTCTCACCCACTAACTCCATCAAACTTGAGATTTCATATCAGAAGAAAGGGCACATGTTTCTTATTTGCCCATGAAATGGTTCTTTTATGGTTTTTGAGCAAAAAACGTCTCCAAATGTGGTCGCGTACCACATTATTTTTGAGGCCTTTTATGGCACATTTATAAAATTCCACTATCCAAACGGCTGACAATTTAAAAAATGTTGTCTAACGTTTCGAACACATAAACATTGCTTGATGGGCGGATATTTTATTCACATGATTATTTGAAATCGTCAAAATTGAATGTACCATTTTTCAATCAAAAATTCTTTAAAGCCTATAAATTCATTCTTGTGAAGGTGCTTATGAGGGTAATATGAATATATTATTATAATATAGATATATATAATATATATATATATTATATATATATATATATAAGTATATATATATATATAGATAACAATATACACTGTTAAAAAGTTCCGTAAATTAAAAGGAAAACGATTTCCGTAAAATCTGTTTTAGCAAACAATAAAAATAAAAAACATAAAAAAATTTTTTAATTACGGAAATATTTAAAAAAATTCTGGCAGCAAATTTTCGGACTTTTTGTTTGTTATTCTGTTAAAATACACATTTTTTCCATTAATAGAGACAAATGTCTGTAAAAATTACTGTTCAATCAAAGGTCTGTAATTGACAGAATTTTCTGTAAAAATTTACCCATAAAATGTCTGGAAATACTGCCGCCAGAAATTTCCGTAAATTTACGAGAAATTTTTTTAACAGAGGGTATATATATATATAGATATATATATATATAATATATATATATATATATTATATAGTATATATATATCACTGCCACTTTTTTCCGTTTTAGATGTATCATGCTCAGCATTGATACTGATAATGTCTTATAAAGGCCACCGTGTTTTTATTATGAGCATCTTTGTGCTACATCATTAGCATGATTATGTAAACCTTTCAATGAATAACTTTATCTTTAATTATGATCCATTCCTTTCAGGAGTGTCTACATTTTGCTTTTTTTTTTTAATAAGGCTTTCATCAGGTCATTTTATTCATAATCTGTTGTATCGATCATACAGGGTGAGTCAACAAAAATGCCTGATAGCGGAGCGGCCGAGCCTTGAAAAGGCCTCTAGTTTTCTTCGAGTTACCCATCCCCACCGTTACAAAAAAAACAACCACCTTTATGTGAAGGATAAATATATAAGATTAAAGAAAAACGATGGTTGTGGGTTGAACTATTTGTGGCAAGGGATGATTTCTAGCCGAAAAATGAAATTGGGATGCAAGTTAAGCGCGAAAATTATTCTTTTTTTCTATGTTTTAAGGTTAAAAAATATACAATATTATTGTTTATGGTTATCCTTGTGTTATTGATATAGGTTTCAGACATTGCATAAAGGTTCAGGTAATACTCATTGTGGTTACATGTGATAAAAATGGATGCTTTTTTAGGAAAAAAGGTGATTTTGGTTAAAATTCTGGACCCTTTATATATGGTATAAAACAGAAAATATATTTAATATAAAGGGCAGGAGATGATAGTATTGAGGATGATTAAAAGTTGTTTTGCTAAAGAGAAATTAATAAATCTTGATTATTCTAAGTTTTTAGCTCAAAACGGATTTTTTGACCCCAAAACACCCCTGCAACCAAAGTTTTTGACCACACCATCATTTTTTTTTAATTATTTAATTGCTATCTTTCGAATAGAAGGGGTTGCGTTTTGTTTACCGAGGGAGGGGTTGTCGACATTTTGCAGTCCAAACCGCTCTACTAGATTGTGTCCGCCATTTAAGTAACACATATCTAACATATTTATATCATCTGAAAGCTCTGTTCATTATCTTTAATTTGCTGCAGAGATCATTCCAATCGGTTAGCATAACCGAGCTCGTCGTTTGAATCAAGTAGGCGGTTTTTGCGCTCTGTCCGGATTCATATTTTTAACCTTGTAACAAGGAGAACACCTGGTTACCTTTTTACAGCAATCCAAGCATTTATTCATTTTTGACACTTTGACCCCTGTATTATGAATGTTCCCCCTCCTGGATCCGCCCACACTTTCTCGAAGGGCACCCCCAGCTAAATGTTCATTAACCTTCATAAAGACAACTCCACTGAGAATTGATACTCTGCTCTCCACGGTCATGGAATTTGCCCCACATGACCCAACTATACATCAATGTCTCTTGCTGTGACCTACTATTACCCATGGTAGCGGACATTTCATTATTCGCCATTTTAATGCTTACGAGAAGACGGACAAAACAAAGAGGGCCTGTTCTCAAACGATGTTTAAAATAACGGTGGTTAGGCTTAACTGGGGTTAGCTAAACGCAACAGTTAAAAAAAACCCGCAGGTTTAAATATTTTTACAATAAGTCGTTTTAGCTAACCACGATTATTTATAAACGCCGTAAATATGATCCACCGAACTGTGACTTTTCTTCGCCTATAATATACTTGCGCGTGAACAATATTATAATATGTCAGACAATGCCTTCCGTACTTGTTGCGGGTAAATTTCAAGAATGTCGCGTTTTGCAAGGAACTTAGAATTTGTTCAGCGATGGAGAAAACACACGGGCATTTTCAAAACTGTTGTAATGTTCGCTGGCTGCACTGGATTCCATTCAACACTATAACAAATACACCAAGCATAAAAATTAAAGCAAAAGTAAAATGGCCGAGAAGTTTCAAGCAACTGAAACTCGTAAAAGAAAATAAGATAAGAGAAATAAAGGAGACAACTGCTCTAACCATGATATACACAATCGCTGAAATTAGCTGGCATTTGACATTGAAAGCGTGAATTAAACACGCCTTAAACTACCTACCCGCCGGACATCCCAGTTTTTAGAACAACAATTTTAGGCATGTTTAAACGATGTTCTCCTAATTTTAACACAATTCGTTTAAATTAGAGGGGGGGGGGTAGGGGTCTGAATATGATAAAAAAATCTTTCTATTTAAGAAAATGAGATAATGCAAATGGTTAAATTGTGAGATTGTATCTACAAAATGCCTTTTTTTATATTCGATCGCAAGCGGACATTCGGTTCCCGAATATTGCTGATCAAAGTGAAGCAGTGTTCGCGAAATTTGTGAAAAATGACTACTCATATATTTTAGGCTCATTGTGAAAAATTGTCGGGAGGAGGGGTTATGTTTAAGATATTTTAAAAGATATTATTTAATTTTGAACTATTTACCCGCATCATTGTTGTTAATCGACGTAATTCGAATACTCATATTATCTTTTCCATAAATTAAAGTAATTAATTTCACTGGGTAAGTGATTTTTATGTATTTTATTGTGTTCCTTCCTCACCTTGTGATATTTAAGAACTTTTTTAAAAATTAATTACAAGGCAATGGATGCACCTAGTTCAATGATTCTTGCATCATAATTATGAGAATTCAGTATAAAATGGAATTGTAAAAAATAATTGCATATTTCATATCAAAATCGCCCTCAATTTTGCCTAAGTTTTCGAGGTCTATAACTCTTTTCGTTAAAATAGCCAACACCCAAAACGAAAACGAACGTAACTAATGAACGCTACCATCCATGCTACACAGGAAATTTTGGCACACAGATTAGCAAATTAGTGCCACTGAACCATGAAGGCCGATTTTCAAAATTATGTTCCCAATTCAAATACGGCATGATTATCAATTGGTGATTGGCCGGTTGCCATGGCAACGGTATTAAAAATCGGCCTCATTGTTCAACTTGCGTATTTACCCACTGGCAACATGTCACCCAATTTCGTCCCATTACCAGTGTTTTAGTTTATTTTCGTTTACATCCTTTCTAATGTTCAGCCAATCGTGGTTACCATGGAAACCAGAGCAAAAATTTGCATGGATTTTAAAACTTTGCGACATGGGCTACCATATGAGTACATAAACATGTATATACCATATTAGGAAAATTTAAGAAAAATCATTCCAAAGTTCAGATTCAGACCCAATACACCTCCCTAACCAGGCTTTGAGAATGGCGTTAATTGAGACGAGCGTTTAGATTGCGAGTAAACAGTTGATTAGACGTTAGAATACGGGCGAGAGTGTTAGAAATCAAGCCACAATCTATAATTACGTTTTTCGTTGCAGGACATTTTGTGCATGTAAGGGCCACATCGCGATGTGGAAGGGAAAAGAGATGAGCAAGTCAGATGGCGATGGGTTTACCCTATCGATACCCGTGTAATGCACCAAAGTTGTAGGGGTAGTATAAATAGTCGGGCACCAAGACGCCCCTTCCTCCAGAGTGGTTGTCACGTGCCACATTGTTTTCGGAACGATGTCGAAAAAAATAAGAGATTCACTATGGTCTTGTGTGTGTGAAAAAAGGTACGTAGATACTTTAAAAAATACCAATTAATTGTCTATTTCACCAATGAAGTCCCGGGTTCGATCCCCAGCCAAGGGGCTCGTTCTCGATTTGGCTGTATGGGAATTTGGTTTCTCAGCCATACTCGTCCCGCCTGTTTTCTAAGGGAGTACTCCGGTTTTCCTCCTGCTTCTAAAACGAGTAGTTTCTTGGAATACATCACGTTCTTGTCTATGGGTCTCTGATTGTGCTGAGCGCCTTTCATGGCTGCGCACAGCGCCTTGACCCCCGCACGTTTACCCGATATGTCGCGCGTTAGGAAATACACATTATTCTTATATTTAACAAGCAATGCAAAACATAGAGAAATAAATGGTTAAAAAAGAGTGAGAGTGAGAGGGGTAGAGAAATTAGAACAGAGCATAACCAAGATTAATGCACATCGTCGAAGGCTACATTTAGCTGCTGTAAGATGTAATCAAAGGGACATTTGAACTTCCTTGTTTAAAACACCTTAAGGTGACCAAGGGGTGTTCACTTCCCCCACGTTGGTCCCAAGGATGGGGGGTCCATGGGACCCCCCTAAGGACACTTTTTTCCGAGGGAATTTTAAATTTAATTTAAATTTAATTTAAATTTAAATTAAATTTAATATTAAATTTAAATTTAAATTTAAATTTACATTTAAAGTTAAATTTTAATTTGAATTTAAACCACATGTAGGACAAACCCCAAATCAGCAATAAAAAATGAAATTTGTTATTTCGGAAATTAGGAGCACAAAACATTGTTTTCAAAACCACGCAAAAATTGCAAAAGACGGAAAAATTAAAATTAGCCTGCGCTACATCAACATTTGAAAACTTATTTTTATGTGGATATATATTCTAGAAGCCCAAATTACTTATATAAACATAAACCAGCAGTTTAGGGGAATCTGTATTTTGCGGGTCGCTACATTTCCAATAGAGTTTGCACAGAACGGTTGAGAATGTCACGATGACAATTGTTTACCCCGTGGGTTAATTATTTTTAATGTACTAATTTAATTGTTAATTACTGTATTGATAACGATATTAGCAAACAAAAAATGCCTTGGTTCTTTGATTTGTAAACATTAGGATCTCGGATGAATTTCCGTTAGTGCCCGGGGGGGGGGGGTTCATGGGACCCCCACTAATTAATCATTAACGGCTTTGGCCGCCGCTTTTAATTATTTGGTTATGAAAAGAAAGAAGGCGCATTCGAAAGTCAGACAATTACAACCAATTTCGGAGCGAAAATCCAACGCTGTGTACAAGCGGCCAGCGCAAAAAAAACAAACGTTGGGTTCCATTAGGAACCACCCCTTGGTCAGTTAAGTGTTAATTACGTTGGTGCATACGACCACTAAAGTAAAAACTTAAATAGGTTTTTTAACTGATTCAAAATGGCGGTCCAAACGCAATTTTAAAAACGCGGCTCCAAAATCGTCCGCTGAAAAAAAAGGAAAAACCACGTTCTCAAGGGACTTTTCTATCAAAAATTTGGCTCATAAAAGGAGAATATCAATACATTTCTATTGCTGAAAAAAAACATCAAAAATTAAAATTTAAAAAAACATACTGAGCCCAATACAGCAAAGACTTAATGCGATCCAATCCACATCAAAAACAATCACCAGAAGTTTGAATACTTTTTTTTTATTTTTTATTTATTATTTATTTAATTTAATTATAAAGGACTGAGTTTGAATTCTGGTCCAGTCGACCAGAAAAAAAAAATCAGACCCTACCTGGACAATTTCCGCTTGGTGAATGGGAATGATCCCAAAGCTACTGACAACTCAGGTCATGGTCCAACTGTGAATTGTGGACTCTACAAATCTGGTCTCGTTTGTAAATTGGGTCAATGGGGCTTTGCGGAAGCGCGGACGATACGGGAAAAAAGCATTGTGTACTTCAAAGTACATACGGAGGTAAGAAGAGCAGAACATTTAAAATTTAGGAGCACCTTACTGACACTATTGCAGTGTTTTCCCTTTGAGGGGAAATTTC